>UESW01001987.1:223102-244376 GCA_900491605.1 Calamus simplicifolius | reverse complement strand
GAAAAAGGCACCTGACAACTCTCAACTCTGAGGTCACCCTTTGGGGTTAAAAAGGCATCTGACGACTCTCAACTCTCAGGTCACCCTCCGGGTTAAAGGCTCCCAAGCATGGTCCCATCCCAGCGACTCTCGGGTCACCCTTCGGGGTTCAAAAGGCTCTCGACGGCCTCAACTTTGCCTCAGCGGCTTCGTCACAGCCTCAACAGCTTCATTTCAGTCTCAGCGGCTTCAACTCTGTATAGCGGCTAACTGACAAGCATTCCCCCAAAAATTGGCATACGCTGCTTTGAGTGGCAGGCACAAGGGTTCCCCTCGGCCTTCGAGGTCCCTTCGGCCTCCGGGGTCCCCTCACCCTCGGCTTCGAACTTGGCACCCTTCGGCCTCGTGCCTCCACCTCGGCCTCAACTCATGCTCGGCCTCAACTCATGCTCAGCCTCGGACCTGTTCCCTTGGCCTCGGACCTATTCCCTCGGCCTCGAACATGTACCATTGGCACTCAAGCCCGACTCCGATCAGCACTCAAAACCCGATGTACCATCGGCACTCAAGCCCAACTCCGGTCGTCACTCAAAGCCCGATGTACCATCGGCACTCAAGCCCGAGGCCAGCTTGACACCAAACACGATGTAAAGGCAAACAACTACGAAAAAGCTAAGTACACTATACTTTGAGAAAAAGTTTCTTTTTATTAGTGTCTGAATGCATTACAGGAAACCGACAAAATTAACCTTTCAAAAGGCTCTCAATGGTCCTGCGATCATAAGGTCACCCCGGGCCGGCCGTGAAACCCCCGCGGCGGTTCAAGACTTATGGTTCCAGCGACCTCGACTCCCCTCAGGCCGGCCACGAAACCCTCGAGACGGTTCCGAAGTAGCTCGGCGGCATCGCTGCTAACGGGACACCACTCGGTCTGGCTAGCATACACTCCAAGTCGGTTCAAGTCCCTAATAGCCGTACCCGCTCGAGTCACCTCCGAACAGCACACAAGCACTCGAGGTAATTTTATTTCAGCCCCCATGGCTCTATTTCTGCTTTGGCAATTTTATTTCAGCCTCAACGGCTTTATCTCTGCCTCCGCGATATTATTGCAGCCTCAATGGCTCTCTCTGCCTCAGCGGCATCATTGCAGCTTCAACGCTCTCTTCCTCAGCGGCATCATTATGGCCTCATCGGCTCTCTTTGCCTCAGCGGCCTCATCGGCTCTCTTTGCCTCAGCGGCTTCGTCACAGCCTCAACGGCTTCATTTCAGCCTCAGCGCTTCAACTCTGTATCAGCGGCCAACGGCCATCGAGTAATACCTTTGTTTAAATTATACACTTGCAACATATTGCTGGTTACTTTCAGCCATCAAGGAGCTCCAAGACAACTCACAGCTGGGAGAAGCCAACCCCAGCTCACAGTTAACGGCACCCACCTCCAAATTTCATGACAAAAGAAGAAGACCCAAAGTCAACTCACAGTCAGGAGAAACCGACTCTCCAACTTACAGTTGATGGGCATCCGCTTTTGGGCTTCGCATTCGAAGAAGATTACTGGCTGCCAGTCAAGGGTAACCAACTTACCTTCAAACTATGCTTAAAGTTTCTTAACAGGAAAAAAGCCCGAGGCCAGCTTCGACACTTCAAGCCCGACGTACCATCGGCACCGAAGACCATGTACCATCGGTCAGATGCTCGAGTCCACCTCAGCATTCCAAGACCGATGTTTCATCGGTACTCAGAGGCCGTCCCATTGCATCTCCCAAGCTGCTCGCACTGAGTTGTCACAACACCCAGGGATACGAGCCCGTCGGCAATTGGCGACATGAGGGGATCAGCCACTCGGGAGGTGACACCCTTTTCGCCTTGCAGGAGTTGGCCCGCTTTGTCTCAGGGGCGAGGGGGCATCTAATGTGGCTGATCCAACGCGTTAGAGTAAACCGTGAAGGAAACTGACGGAGCCCCATCTGGTCCCGCAGGGTGACTATGGCCTCCAAGGTTCCCTCGCCTCCGAGGTCCCCTCGCCCTCGGACTTCGGACCTGGCACCTCGGCCTCGAGCTTCGCCTCGGCCTCGGCCTCGAGCCTCCTTCTCCACCTCGGCCTTAGTCTTGCATGCTCCCTCGGCCCGATTGCCATGTCATAGAGCCCCGCGGCTGCTCCCAAGCTTCTCCAGAAGTTTCCAAGCCCCCCTCGGCCATGCAAGTTGCCGAGATTCCCTCGGCCTCGTAGGGCTTCGACCTCGGGTCTTCTCCTCGGCCACCATGAACAGTGCTCGACCATCTCAGTCTCGGCCTCGGTCCCAGTTGGCCTCGGTCCCGGACGACCTCGGCTCCAGTCGGCCTCGGCCTCAGCCTCAGCCTTGGCTCTTCTGCTCGGCCTCGGCCTCAGCTCCCAGCACCGAGCTCCCCTCGGCACTCTGCCCCCTCGGCCTCATACGGCCTCGACCTTGGCTCTTTCGCTCGGCCTTGGCCTCAGCTCCCAGCACCGAGCTCCCCTCGGCACTCGGCTGTCCCCTTGGCCTCGTACGGCCTCGGCCTCGGCTCTTTCGCTCGGCCTCGGCCTCAGCTCCCAGCACCGAGCTCCCCTCGGCACTCGGCTGCCCCCTCGGCCTCAGCCTCGGCTCTTTCGCTCGGCCTCGGCCTCGCTCCCAGCACCGAGCTCCCCTCGGCACTTGGCTGCCCCCTCGGCCTTGCACGGCCTCGGCCTCGGATCTTCCTCTCGGCCGCGAATAGTGCTATGCAAGCACTCTATAATCAATGCTATATGAGGAAAACCAAAAAGGTGACGTGGGGAACACGTCTGACAAGCACCGTAACGGTCGGCCACGCCCTGCAGCAGCCTGCGACAGCTGTTCAAACGAAAATACCACATATCAACCATTGCAGCCACCTACTGATAGGATACGGTCTGCAGCCTGACACATCACATGGATGTAAGCTCAACTGTTACTGCCATCAATTAATGCTCTGACAAGTGATCATGCTCCAAGACTGACAGGCTCTAAGCATCTATAAAATGGGTAAGAGGGACCCCTGACCAGGTAACCACTACAACACTCTTAAATGCTCATTCTTACTCATAGAGAGCACGTCTCTAAGCCTCTCTCTTCGTCTCTCTTTCGAGCGTCCTTAAGCTCATGGCTGTTGCTCAGAGCACTGACTTAAGCATCGGAGGGTTCTCATCGAAATCTTCGGCTTCTCGGGACTTGTTTGCAGGCCCATAGGTGCAAGAAGCTCGCCGGAGGATTTCGAACTCGCTGGAGAAGGCGATCGGACGCTCGCCGATGTTCAAGGACGGTGATTTGACATCTAACAGCATATAATTTGATTTACTTATTTTCTAGATTGGCTGACTGACTGCTCGATCTCAAAAAAGTAGTACATAGTTAGGGAGTTAGTTCTTTCTGTTTTAAATATATTTGAAGCTTTTCTGAATAATTTTCATTTAGATAATGTTACATTTAACCAGTAAGTAAACTTTTTTGGACCATGATGCAGTAGTTGATTGTTTTTGCGATTTAAAATATATTTCTTCTTTAGCGATGAGATTTTTTTAGTGCTGTACCTTTTTTATCATTTATTTTTCAAAAAATAAAATCTTATTTAAACGGTTCAATTTTATCCAACAAACTTTATGCAATGCTAATATATGTTCTTAAAGTTGCCATCATCTTTAATTACAAACAAATAAATGTTGGATCCATCAACTACGATTTCCTTATAGTACGGACCGTGACCGTCAGCATGCTCCAATATTGGTCTATTCCGAATCCTTTTTTTCTAGTCTTTGAATTCCGTCCTTAATTAATTTCATGCGGTTGGTGTCTATAAAGGGGTTCTTGGGAGCACATATCACATGAGCTAGCGCTCTATTGGCATCACACTGAAGCATTGGGAGGAATGCAAGGGAAAATGGGGAGAGCCCCTTGCTGCATCAAGTTGGGGCTGCGCCGAGGGCCATGGACTGCAAGAGAAGATGCATTGCTTACCAACTATATCCAAACCCATGGAGAAGGAAATTGGAGGTCTCTCCCTAAAGGAGCAGGTGTGTATCTTTTGCATATATATCCATTCTCCCATTCACCAGCTCCCAATTCATTTTTAGGTAGCCAACAACATGCATGTACCCACTTCTTCGTGGGCTGATATATCCTCTTCTTCCTTTTTCCTTATTTTTGAGAATTTAATATACTACTCCGTCTCCTTGAATACTAATAGGAGTTATGATTTTTATACAATTGTTAATTTCTTTGTTTCTTCATTGAGCTTGAATATTTCCAGTTGTTTCAGTAAAATATTCCTTTGCTTCCAGTTTCTAGCCGTGGGAAGTTATAAGATGGCTGTTTCTTTGTTCTTCTCCTCGGCGACTTCTTCTCAATATATTTTCAATAGGAATAGCAGTTGTCATGTGAAAAAATGCATTAAATCATCCATTTAAATGCATGAAACGTTATCCACCCACATGGTTCCTCAAAGCAGCTTCCACGATCAGCAATTGTTGGCTAATCCTAAGAGAGGTTTTTGAGGAATTAGCACCCTTAAATCTGTAGGCCCTTAGGCTTCCAAGTTCCATCTTTATAATAGAACGTAGCATGTCAAATGTGTTCCTCCTCTCGTTTAAGCAATGGAAGGCGTGTTACTCAACGCAAGGAAAACAACATTAATTGGAAGGAGTGTCGTGTTCTTCTTTTAAAAATACAAAAAAGAAAAAAAAAAAAAGTGTCAGCCATGCAATAACTTCGTCTGGCTAAAAACGTACTCGCTTTCAGGTCTTCTTAGATGCGGAAAGAGCTGCAGGCTGAGATGGGTGAACTATCTGAGGCCTGGCATCAAGCGGGGCAACATCGGGCCAGAAGAAGAAGATCTCATCATCCGACTCCATTCGTTGCTAGGCAATAGGTGGTCTTTGATAGCTGGAAGGCTCCCTGGTCGTACCGACAACGAAATCAAGAACTATTGGAATAGCCATCTCAGTAAGAGGCTCAAAATGCAAGGAGTTAAGATCAGAGAAGAGACCTTCAAAAGTAAATCAAAACGAGCCCAGGCATCACGTAAGAAGAGTGAGAACAGTAGTAATAAGACTAATAGCCATAACAGCAAGAGCCAACAGGATAACAGAAAGAAGAAGAACCAAGTGGAAGACACTGGAGAGATTGCAAGGACCAAGATCCATGTTCCAAAGCCCACAAGATTCACTCCAACCTCGAGGAACTACGATATAATGGACAATAGCAGCGGGTCTGATGTTCCTCAGATTGGAAACGCTACATCGGAGGAAGAGAGAGGACACACCAGCATGGACGATTTGGAGATTAATTGGTATAACATGATCAATGAAGGTGGCTTTTCCATTGAAGAAGACGATCCAAGTCATATTCTAGCTTGTGATTTCCCCTCAAATGATGGACTACTTGAGAGACTCTACCAAGAGTATTCTGAGCTCTTGAATCCGGAGAGAGATCAGGTTCAGTTGAATTACTTTCCTCAGTCCTTACTGCCGTGATGACTGATAAAAGAGAGCAGAGAAGGATCGCCGCAAAGGAGAGAGACGCCACTGCTTGAAATCGGCACTTGCTCGCCTTCTATACCTTCTCTATGGAAGAATATCTAGCCAATAAATTCTCCAACCATGTTATGTTATTCCGTGGACTAAAACCTACTTCGTACAATGTCAACATCTTGATATCTAGATATATATATTTAATAGATTAAATGATTTTAGTTCATGAATAAAATTCAGTGTATGTGAATGCTTGAAATTTTCGAGATGTTGTATTATCTGAACTTTTCGACACACATTTGCAACTATGTTAACGAAACTCTTTTAACTCTCGCGTGTGATTTGGGAGTCTCTTGCCTGCTGGTCTAGCAGGTTACATTGTTCTGATAGAAAATTGCCAACCAATACGAGGAAATATTGGAATCAGTTACTGATGTCATTTATATATGTGCGTGAAACGAGAGAAAGTGAATAATTTTTATCCTTTTCGATGACTTCAATCACGCTCAAAATTATTTTAGATAGTATTTGAAATAAAAAATAAAAAAAGATTTTTTGAAAATTCTTTCTTATTCCCAACAAATTATAACTATGAAGGATAGCTGAGAATAAAGTTAATCAGAAGGATAATTCATGGTTAACCATGGATTATTTCCTCAATTTATTTCTTAGAAAATGCAGAAATAGCTGGTTATCCTTTCAAATAAGAGTACAAAAAAAAAGTTATTCTATAAATTTACTTTTTTGCATTTGATATGATCAATAGGATAGCAAAAGGATATCCTTAGAAATAATCAGGGATAAACTCTATCCCATACACTTATTCAGAAATAAATTTTTTCTATCAAATACTAACTTAGTTTTTCTTTGTAGAGCAAACTTTATCCTAACAAATGGATGGAGACCGACTGTAGCTTTGTTGACCTGCTTTCTCTTTCCGTGACCTCCGACCAAACCTTGCCACTTGGTTACCATCATGTATTATATGGATGGCAGATGACTGTGGCAGGGACTCCATTGATATTCTTGTTAACCTTCAATATGCCTTGGCCAAAATTGTGGACATGTCAAGGCTCAAATGGTGATGCATTAAAGAAACGTGTCATGGTCATCTATCAGCATGTCACGACCTATCATGAGTCGGTGCACGGCCTCATTGTCCGTGAGACAGAGGCTTGTTGCCGCCAAACCTTAGAAGGTCGGTTTGAAGCTTTTACTTCGTTGTTTATACACCAACAACTCACGCAACCTAATAGAAATCGTCAAAAGTTTCCTTGAAGTTTAAGGTAGAGACAAGAACGGAAAGCAGAAAGGGACACAGCAGTTCTTCTCTGAGCTACGACTTGAGAGCCTTGGTCCTTGAGTCTGATTTCATTAATTTATTTATGGCTTAAAATTTTGCGCTAGTTTGATGGTGACTTTTACAGCAGATCTGTCACATTTTATCCGTCAGAAAGATCTATGCAGAGTAGTACATTCGAAAGTTCTACGTAGAGAGATGCAGATTACGAAGTACAAGCTTTGTGGTATCTCAAAACATAGCTATTGACAATTGTTGCAGGCCGACCACTATCATGCAAACAGTGCTTATATACACTGGCTTTGTATACTGGAAGCTGACAAGTACTGGAATTTAAGAATTTTTTTCTTTCTAAAGGACTTTTCAGAATTTGTTTGAATTTTGGTTTTCCAATTGAGTTCGATAACGTATTTGAGTCAAAAATATCTTTCATGAATCATATCTTAAGATATTCCTAATTAATATGACCATTTTAAGTTAAGTTCATGTTCTTAGTGCTATGTTTCCGTACAGGACCGCTTATCAAACACGTCAATAGGTACACCACTTGCAGGATATGCATACTTTTCTGCAACATATACTGAGAGGCATCAAAAGGACTGGTTTGGTACGGTCCAACCTGCCATCGAAGGGTCGTCAGGGCTCGAGATAGGCTGGTCAGGCCGTGCAGGCCTGCATATCGACCCATGTTATCAGTCCACATTTGCTGGCTCACGCATAATCCCATCTAATTTTTTTAGTATTATTTAAATAAAATAAATTATGTACAATATATTTTTGTTTGTAAATGAGTAAGTGGCTTGTCATCATGATTATATCATTTCATTGCTTTCTTATGTCTTATGTAATCCTTTTTATCGTCTTCTAGCCATTCAAAAAAAAAAAGCCTTTATTCTTCATCTTATCTTTTATCAACACAGCTCAAATTAAATAATTGATTCCTTCAAAAATATCATAATTATAATCTTTTCTATAAATTTTACAAAATATATAAAACCTCTCACTGATAATTTTCTCAATGTCAAATTGTAGCTAGACTCTATAGATTTTGAGTTTAGCCCTAGACGGTAGACCTAGTAGCCGATGTGACACCGATAGTGGACTTGAGGACATCCGGTTCAGTCTGTGATTAATGTGTCCTATGATCTACTATATTGACATCAAACTCAAACTGCTGACCAGAGAATGAGCGATAGCTATCCGTATGAGCAATTGTAAATGGTGGAGAATAAAGAGTAAGGGTAGAGACTAGAAAGAAATTGGGACAACTAATTAGAGAAACCAAAAAGAGATTAAGACAACTTAGAAGGATTATGAGGGCTTGTAGAAAGATGAGAAGAGTTTAGGAGAATTAAGAGAGCTTTAGAGACTTTGTGATTTAGTATGGAATGAGGAAGAAATGTTAAAGCCTATTTATAAAAGTTGAAAAGCTTACAAATAACTCAAATAATCTTAAAAACTAGCCATTTATGGATGATGAAAAAGGTAAGTAGGTCTTCTTGATTAAAAAACTAAAATACTCTTATCATTTATGGCAACAAAAAAAGAAGTATTTTATGAATTAAATAAAATACTCTCAAACTAGGTGTGCTAGGTCAATAGGCCTTACACGGGCCAGCCCAACATGCTTGCCATGTCGGGTCCGCATGCCAGACCTAGCATGCTTAACGGGATGATCCGTTAGTGCTGACCATGCCCATATCTCGTGTCGTGTTAGCCTATAGAGGGTTCTCGTGTCGGTATGGCCCACCAGATAAGCTATGCTAGATATGGAATAATTTGGTTCAATTGTCACTTCTAGTTGTATTCTTACATATACACTTATCTACCTACTTTACATACTTATTTTATCAATGTATATAGTTATTCATTTATTATATTTATTTATTCTATTTATGTATATATTTATCCACTCAATTCAATGTAAGTATGATCCAAGGACCGATCGCTCGTCAAGTTATATATATATATATATATAATAGAAAGGTTTCACTTATCCCGTCAAACAAAGATAAAAATATTGATAATAAATGAGGAAATAAAGCTATTCTTCCACATGTCTTCACTCTCGATCATGCACAATCGAATGTGGAAGTGGAAGAGATGAGCCACAAAATCACTCCGCTGAAAACAGAGAAAGAGCCATGCGTTGGCGTGCAAGAAACAAAAGCACGGTCAAATAATTAACAGCTAACAACCTGAAAGGATTTAATGAACAAAGTACAGGAGTTAAAATACCATGTCGAATTATAAGGCTACCCAGGGGAATACAAAGAATTTGTCGAGAAGAAAGAAAAGAATAACCGAGGTCATTACTTTACTAAATCGAATAGGCTAGGGCAGTTGGGGTCCAAATATCTGCCATATTTTACTCCATACGTGTAGCTTGGGAGGGGGAAATTCTATTTGGACTGCCGAAATAGCCGAGGAGCCTTCCCTCCCCCTCCATTTAACTTTTTTTTTTTTTTACTTAATAGCCCTCCTATTTTACTCAATAGCCCCCTAATTTTTTAAATCCTAAACTATCCCTTCTCCCTCCTGCCTTCTCACAAATTGCTATTTGGCCCCCCTCCTCATCCCTCGTTCGATCGTTCTCCCTCCCGCTCCCTTGCTCGTGCTCACCTCCTCACGGTGCTCCCCGGCGGCTTCCCCGGCAGCGGTGCATCCTCTCCGGCAAGGTAAGCTCTCACTCCTTCCCTCCCTTTCTCTCTCTTCCTCCCTCCTTTCCTCCTTCCCTCCCTCACTTGATCCGTCTTCCTCAAAAATTTTTTTTTAGCCAAGTTCCCCTTCCTCCTCGGCGTTCGCATCCCTCCGACGGCTCCGCCCCCTCTCCGCCACCTCTCCTCCTCCCTTCCACCCTCTTCGTTCTCTGTTCGGCCCTGGTTGGCCGAACAGAGAGGTTCTGCTCGGTCTAGAAGGGCTAAACAAAGGGAATTCTATTCGGCTCTTTTAGGCCGAATAGAACAGAAATCTTTTGTTCGGCCCCTTGTGGCCGAACAGAAGAAAGCTGTTCGGCCAACCAGGGCCGAACCTGTTGAGGTTGTTCGGTCCTCTGTGGCCGAACAGAATTTACATGTTCGGCCACACAGGGCCGAACAACGCATGAACCGATAAAAAAAAAAGACGATGGAGAGAGGGAAGGGGCTGGTGGAGGGGCATGGGGGGGATTGTTGGGATGCTGGGGACGCATGAATTGAAAAAAAAAGGGGACTGTTCGGATGCTGGGGATGCATGACCCAAAAAAAAATTGACGATGAAGGAAGAAGGGGCTGGGGTGGCTATTGAATAAGAAGGGTCATTTTAGTTCAAAAGTTTTGAGAGCAAATATGCCAATTTTTTGAAGCTGCATGAGGGGCTCCTAAGTAAAAATGGTGGGCCAAATAGAATTACCCCTTGAGAGGGAGCTGAAGAAAACAATGGCATTAGGACGAGGGTGGTGCGGACTGACTAGCTTAGCCTATCGATCAAACGAGTTATTGCTATTTGTGTCAGACGCGTCAAGTACATTGTTCCAAGGTCAATCAGTCATGCTGAGATGAGTTCGAATAATGCACGGACTAATTTCAATTTATTTTGATAGAACATGTTAATAAAATTGATTTTGAATTCAAAATTTAGAAATTAATCCTTTTTCACGCTGTCAGACCTTTTTTATGTTTTTTTTTTTAATATTCCTAAGAATCAGACCTAAGTTTTTATGTAAACTTTATAAGTTGTAAACCATTTCTACTAAAATATCTCAAATATTAAATAAATTAAATACTTTATTTTTATTAAATATAATAAAAAACAGTCATTTGATATCAGACTTGTATGACTAATTTAAAATTAAATAGATCTGACTGAGTTAGTTCTCAATTAGTTCAAATTTTTAGAAATAATCTTAATTGGATTGATTTTAGATTTTGACGGGCTCTTTTGTTGAAGAGAGAGGTGTACGAAGAGAAGGCAAGAATGGTTTAGCTACTGAAAAGAAGCTTGCCATGTTACATGGCAATACATGATGGATTGAAAAGCTGGCATATTTGAATTTTCTTTGTTCTTTCCGTCAAGGAATGAGAGAGATGAATAACAAAGAAGTTTTGAATGCCAGATGAAGATATTCAGTCAGGTCAGGCCTGTTCTTTGACATGGAGAGAGATTTGCACCTCTGCACAGCGAGTGATAGAGAGGGTGGTTGTCTAAATTTCCATTAGATCGTTCGCCATCTCCAGTGGATAGTGGTACGGTAGCGGGGACGCGTGTTTGTGAGTTGTTTCTAACGTTTTGAAGATCAGGTCGGAGAACTAACCGGTTTAATATTTGAATAGTGGGTTAATAGGTTTAATTGGATGAACTGGTTTGATCAGACTGAATAATATTATAATTAAATTTTAATAATATAAAATAATAAAATATAAATATAATTTTAATAAATTTTTTTTTTAAAAAAATAAAAATCGGATTGGTTCGATTAAAATCCGACCGATTCAATAATTTTTTTAATTTTTATCGAATCATATAGAAGTTAACTTTAATAATAAAATTGGATCGGATTGATGATCAATTTTCGATTGAATCAATTGGATCGATCGGTCCGAATCAATTTTTAAAACATTGGTTTCTACTCGAAAAGAAAGAGATGAAATTTTAACCTTGTTCGTCACCTTCTTGGGGAAGCTCCAGCTGATTGGATGCATGGCATCTATAGTGATCCCGATGCATGCTACCCTGATGTGAGGGTCTGGAGGACCTCATGCAAATCGAGGGTGAGACCGGCAGGAGTCACCTAGCACGTTGGATGGTGCATGCTTGGATCACAAGGCCAGAGTGGCCCTTTTTCCACGTTCAAGAGTGGCCCTTTTCCTTTGGAAGGTAGCTTAGAGTTATCTTCCATCCAGGGTAGGCATCAGCCAATGCATTCCTTGTCTGAATGGTTCTTCCTACAGAAAGAATGGTAGACTATTATCTTTTTTGCCAGATGAAGCCTGCTATGAATCTTCTTTCTTTGACTGCCCTGAATCTTGATCAGCAAAGAATCTCTTATTTTCATCCGTAGAAGATTGGATCATAAAATCATTATTTGTCCATTCAAGAAGAATCAATAGACTTTTTATGATGCCCCTCCCAATTAGTCCCACCTCGTGTAATTAAGAAAGGATGGAATGATTTATAATCAAGTTAAGTAAGATGAACAAGTACCAATTAGATTCTTTTTTGGCTGTAGTGTCCCAAGTTGATGTGGATCTCATCCGTCTTGCTTTCATGTCACGAAACGGGTTCGTGAGTATTGCGGATCCGGATCGTTACATTATGGTATCAGAGCCAAGCATTAGCCGAAAGTGTAGGAGCTAAGTGCCGCATAGGATAAAGTGCTACATTGGTGAAAGTCACATCTTAAGCTTGTGGAGAGAGCACCTCTAGAGTCCTGCCTGGTACAGGAACTAAGTGCCATACAAGAGCACCTCTAAGAGTCCTGCATGGTGCAAGAACTAAGTGCTACACAGGAGTACCTCTAGAGTCCTGCCTAGTGCAAAAACTAAGTACCACACAAAGTAAAGTGTTACATCAATAAGCCTATGGAGGGAGCACTTCTAGAGTCATACCTAATGGATACGATCATATGCCTCTAGCGACGAAAACATCGTCTTTTTAAGGGGGGTAGATTGTGATGCTTCTCCTAATTAGTGGGGAGTAGATTTTATCAACTCTTTAATGGGGGTAGATTGTGATGCCCCTCTCAATTAATGGAAGTAGATTGTGATGCTCCTCCAAATTAATTCCACATCGGATAATTCAGGAAGGGTGGAATGATTTATAACCAAGTTAAGTAAGATGGACAAATACCAATTGGATAGTCCTTTTTCGATTATGGTGGCTCAAGTTGGTGTCGATCTTATCTGTTTTGCTTTCATGTCATGAAATGGATTACACTCTTTTAGATTAAGAAAGGAATCAATAGTAGTATCTTGTTATCACGTGAGACAGTAGTAGTTTCTCTCTTCTATAATTTTGGGGATCAGGATGGCGTAATTGTCTATCATACCTGGTTAAGGATTTTTAAGAGTAGCAGGCAGGTAGCCGCTATGATTTATAGTGGAGAGAGAGCTCTTGTTCGGGCATGTGTGCTTGCTTGCTTAATGCTCAAGGGCCTTTAACGGATCAGGACGTACACTTTGGTCTCCCTTATTTTTCATGAAGCGACTCATGCCATTTTCTTGGGAGCCCCCACCTTCGAGCTTTTTCCAGGTCAACAATGTTAGTGTAATCGACGGTGGCGGTAGAGGTAGAGCCGGTTTTGTTATTGAAGGCCCAAACTCGTAGCAACTAGGGTGGCAGTACTGTAGTTGATACCTCGATGCTAGGTATAGTTAAGGGATGCTTGGACTGGAATTCAGCATGCAAGGTGGATTTTGAGAGCAGAGTATGTCTATGTTGAGGGTGACTCTTCTATGGTGATTGGATGGATCCTAGAGCAGCCTGGGGTAGCAGCCACTCATCTGCTGCTGCAGGACATTCGGAGTATGATAACGGGGGCTGCTGAGTTTGTGCTAGACTTGTGTATCTGGAGGTAAACAGAGCTGTAAACTGGATGGTCTTCTATACAGTGCAACATTTTGGTGAGGCAGTATAGACAGATTATGAGGTTGCACTTGTGGCATTTCAAGATGTTTTATTTTCTAATTTTTTTAGATGTATTTATACTAGACTAATATGATTTAGCCATCTTACCCCAAAAAAAAAAAAAAAAAAGCAATCTATGTAGTGATCTCAATACCATATTTCTCTCTATTGTACTTTCTCTAGTAGGGTTAAGGAGCCTGAGAGAGATAACCTTAGGATGATGATAAGATTATTGGGTTTATTATCCTTATTTGAACAGTGATATGTTATTATCATGGGATTAGAATAATTGTTTAGAATAATGATCCTATGTCGACCTAAGGGATAAAAATGCTAGATCATCATAATGATGATGATTTTAATAAGAACATTAAAACAACTTTGATCCTATATTTATCAATATCTCTCCATATTATAATATTATAATATAATATATATATAGTATATTTATGATAATATATTATTATATAATGATATAATATATAGTTAATATATAATAATAATAATAATAATATAATAATATATAATGTATTGGCATTAATATTATACATATGTCAATTATATATATATTATATGAAATAATAAAAATAAAAATATTATTATATTAATAAGTAAATATTATTATATATTATATATAATATTAACGTAATAATTAATATTATATTATTATCTATATTTACAATCTATAATAACTATACTATATTATATAACATATTATATATAATTCATAATATATAAAGTATTATTAATATTATTAATCTTAGATTATATTATATAATTTAAACATAATATATTATAAATAAATTTTTAAAAATATTATTAGTATTATATGTATGATAACCTTTTATTCTTATGTTATAGCATACATAATGATATTTTATGGTAAATCAGATTAGTTTAATATGATCGCATGTTTCACGAAACCCGCATCCCTTCTACCTCTTTAATTTCAATAATTTGATTTGATGGTAAATTTTTTTTTCCAAAACCAAAATTATTCCTTGGAAAAGTTTTTGTACACCGCCCCCGGTGCAGCAAGGCCTACTTGGGCTGCACCGCCTCTTCTGATTGGTCAACGTGGAGCCTACGTGGATGACGGTGCCGGGCAGTATGACCCTGCTATGATGTAACGTTCTGAACGTGACGAGCATTTAAAGCAGTTCATTTTTTTTTAAAATTAGCGTGCGAACGAAAATGCCCTTTCCCTCCATCGTAGCGCCATTTTACGTTGGATTTCATCTGTGCAAGAAGAACTCTTTCTTCCCCTTTCTTCCCCCTCGCTCTGGATTTCGGATGCATCATCGGAATCAGTTAAGCACGAACTGTCGCCCTTGCTCTGAGAGTCCGGTCGAAAGAAAATATTTCAGCTCGAGGCTGGAATACCTGGCTACTGGAGTCTTTGTACAAAAACTTCTGGAGGAAATATCGTCCGCAGCACAAAACATTCTTTCGTTATGAGGTTGTTGTGGTTTATGATCTTGACGATAGGGTTTTCTACTAGGGTGTCGTGGGTTTTCAACTAATGCTTTGTCTTAACGTTTTGAACTATGGTGTTGTGGCGAGTTTCCAACTAGGGTGTAGTGGTTTTTTCTGCAAGGGTGTCGTGGGTTTTGAACTAATGCTGCTTGTCTTAACGTTTTGAACTAGGGTGTCGTAGGTTTTGAACTAGGGTGTCATGAATTTTGAATTAGGGTGTCGTGGGTTTTGAGCACGGGTGTCGTGTGTTTTGAGCACGGGTGTCGTGGGATTTTATTAGGGTGTCGTGGGTTTTGAGCACGAGTATCGTGGGTTTTGAACTAAGGTGTCGTGGGTTTCAACAAGATAAAAGCGAATGACAGCAAACACCCCAGGAGTACCTCGCCCCCCTCGTGAACAGAAACCATCAATGAAAGAGTGTAGGGAAGCCAAATATTGCGACACCCTAGTACCAATGCTGCGATACCCGTGCTTAAAACTGACCACGGAGAGAATCCCTGCGACACCCCTAGCTTTAGGGCGACGACACCCTAGCTTTAGGGCGACGACACCCGTGCTTACAAATGACCACGGAGAGAATCCCCGCGACACCCCTGTGGAATTCGGCCGAAAATCATTCGTGACACCCCAATTGAAATCTCACGACACCCTAGCTTTAGGGCGATGACACCCGTGCTTACAAATGACCATGGAGAGAATCCCCGCGAAACCCATGCGGAATTCGGCCGAAAATCATTCACGACACCCTAGTTGAAATCTCACGACACCCTAGCTTTAGGGCGACGACACCCGTGCTTACAAATGACCATGGAGAGAATCCCCGCGAAACCCATGCGGAATTCGGCCGAAAATCATTCACGACACCCTAGTTGAAATCTCACGACACCCTAGCTTTAGGGCGACGACACCGTGCTTACAAATGACCACGGAGAGAATCCCTGCGACACCCCAGTGGAATTCGGCCAAAAATCATTCGTGACACCCAAGTTGAAATCTCACGACACCCTAGCTTTAGGGCGACGACACCCGTGCTTACAAATGACCACGGAGAGAATCCCCGCGAAACCCCTATGGAATTCGGCCAAAAATCATTCGCGACACCCCAGTTGAAATCTCACGACACCCTAGCTTTAGGGCGATGACACCCGTGCTTACAAATGACCACGGAGAGAATCCCTGCGACACCCCTATGGAATTCGATCGAAAATCATTTGCGACACCCCAGTTGAAATCTCAAGACACCATAGCTTTAGGGCGATGACACCCATACTTACAAATGACCACGGAGAGAATCCTAGCGACACCCCTATGGAATTCGGCCGAAAATCATTCGCGATACCCCAGTTGAAATCTCACGATACCCTAGCTTTAGGGCGACGACACCCGTGCTTACAATGATCACGGAGAGAATCCCCGCGACACCCTTATGGAATTCGGCCGAAAATCCTTCGTGACATCCCAGTTGAAATCTCACGACACCCTAGCTTTAAGGCGACAACACCCGTGCCTAAAACCGACCACGGAGAGAATCCCCGCGATACCCCCTGGTGGAATTCGGCCGAGAATCCTTCGCGACACCCCAGTTGAAATCTTACGACACCCTAGCTTTAAAGAGATGACACCCATGCTTAAAACTGACCAAAAGAGAATCCCCGTGACACCCTAGTTCGAATTCGGCCGAAAATCCTTCGCGACACCCCAGATGTAATCTCACGACACCCTAGCTCTAAGGAGACGACACCCGTGCTTAAAACTGACCATGGAGAGAATCCCAGCGACACCCTAGTTCGAATTCGGCCGAAATCCTTCGCGACACCCCAGTTGAAATATCACGACACCCTAGCTTTAAGGAAACGATACCCTTACTTAAAACTAACCACATAGCGAGTCCCCGCGACACCCTAGTTCGAATTTGGCCGTAAATCCTTCGCGACACCCCAATTGAAATATTATGACACCCTAGCTTTAAGAAAATGACACCCTTACTTAAAACTGACCACATAGAGAATTCCCGCGACACCCTAGTTCGAATTCGGCTATAAATCCTTTGCGACACCCCAGTTGAAATCTCACGACACCCTAGCTTTAAGGCGACGATACCCTTACTTAAAACTGACCACATAGAGAATCCCCATGACACCCTAGTTCGAATTCGGCTGTAAATCCTTCGTGACACCCCAGTTGAAATCTCACGATACCCTAGCTTTAAGGCGATGACACCCTTACTTAAAACTGACCACAAAAAGAATCCCCACGACACCCTAGTTCGAATTCGGCCATAAATCCTTCGCAACACCCCAGTTGAAATCTCACGACACCCTAGCTTTAAGGCGATGACACCCATGCTTGAACAAGGCGGAAATTTTGACGTCACCCTAGTACTAATTCGACGACACCCTAGTAACTCAGCCATGCCATCTTTTCGAGAAAAGTTGCAAAACATGGGCAGTTCCTATGGGTTTGCGGGTCAGTGTGATGTGATCTTGGCGATCCTGGTGTCCTTTCGTATTTCTCTGAGGTCGGCATAAACCCTAGAGGTCATTCGTCTGTTGCTCGAGAAGCCATCCTTCGTCTCTTGCTCGAGAAGCCACTGGTCTCCTAAATTTCTTCCATAGTTCATTCTTCCGTATACTTCATTCATGGAGATGAGTGCTTTCGTTTGTGGACGAAGACCGCGAACAAAGAAGAAGCAGACAGAGAAAATGGCGGAACAATGCAAGGACATGGTTCTTTGTTCGAATGAGGATGCGGCTCCTTCAGGTATGTTTATCACTATGTTAAAATATTATGACATCCTCTCTTAAAATTTCATGACAAGTATGTCTTATGTCTTACCCCCTGTTTCAGTTGACATGAAATTGTTCCAGTCCCCCCAATGAAGGCTTCTCAGCTATTTAAGAATAGTTGCAGGCCGACCGTATATGTTCAGAAGGTTTGGAAGATGGGGTTCACTAGACGGCATATAAAACTTATTCGAAAGACCCCATTTGGTGCCTTTGTCGACATGTAGACGTTCACAGTCGACGGGCGACTGCTAGCAGACATCATAAGCTGTCACAATGGAGGCGACGAGTTCATTTTCTGCAGAAAGCCAATTCTATTCAGTGCCGACGAAGTCGCACTCATTCTGGGACTTCCAGCTCATGGGAAGAAGATCGACACGTCCAGCCAATTGTTCAACGGAAGGTTGTTCAGACGGTTTGGCCAGGGTTTAGATCTTTGCCAAGAAGGTTTGGAAAAGTTAATATTTCAACTCCGATCATCTAAGGTACAGGAGGATGTCGAGGACACCGTCCGACTTTGGATCGCATACATGTTGGCCATGTTTTTGGCTCCAAAGTCTAATCAGAGATGTCCACGGTATCTCATCCAGCACTTGATGACTTAAGTCAACTGGATTGCATCGACTGGGCTTCGACATTGAAGGAGTTGATTGTTCTGGCTCTCCCAGAAATAGCTGCTTGCTTGTGTTTCGAGGAGCCGGTCCACTCAAAGAATGCAAAAAAAGTTAGGAGGCAGTCTACCCTGTTCGGATGCTCGGCAGCACTGGTGGTAAGGATTATTGAGACGCATAAGTAGTGTTCTTAGTATAATTTTTTTTAATATTACATTATTTAATATCCAAAAAATATCATGTTCAGGCGTGGTTCCTCGAGCATACATCAATGCGAGAACCAGCATACCCTGATAAACTGCCCCGGCTGTTGAAGTGGTATGACCACCAAATGAAGATCCAGTCGGTTCGGGTTGCCGACTTGCAGCCTCACGACTTGGTAAGCTAGTACATTGCTCCATTGCTCTGACCATATTTTTCAACTTAATGCGTCAATATGTTCACTTAATATTAATTTGTTATCATCTTGTGTTGCAGATGGAGGGAGCTACTGTACCACTGTCAGAAGAGCGTTGGCTTCTCACTCAGCAGAATGTAGCATCCCCTCAACCAACAGATACATGCGCCCCTCAACCAATGAATAACTGCGCAGGATGTGTCGAGTTGAGGACTGAATTGGAGTGCGTTAAGGATCAACTCGTCGATGTCAGGCACATGCTGTCCATTGCTGAGAGCCTCCTCAGATCACTGCTCAGAAAGGAAAGTAATGCAATAAATGAGGAGGACAAGGGAGACGGGAAAATAAAGAAGGTGCATTCCCTGGAGTTGGTCCTCCGCGAGCCTGGTAATGGAAATAGTGAGGAGAAGAAGATGGAGGAGGACCATTCATCCGAGTGTCCAATTGAGACGGGGAATGCAAAAGCAGAGGAGAAGAGATTGGAGAGGGATTCATTGGATGATAAACTTGGCACCCCTGCGCCAAAGGGTGATAATATGGACATAGAAATCGTTGGAGTGTCTTCGCTTGTTAGGAGGGTTAAAAAAAGAGCCGAGGAAGCGTAAGGCATCCACGGTTGTCAGAGAATGTTATGAGACAACCCGTCCTAAAAAGTCGGCGAAGACAGTGGGCACGTCAAAGCCACGGTCGAAGATGACCAAATTATTATTCAAAATTTTTTGAGCGAACGACTAACCAATGAGATCGTCTACACCAATATGTTTTCTAGCATTGTAACAAGGAAAAATCTTCAAGATCTCATTAACAATGAAATGATAATAGATGATGTAAGTATATCATAAACCTATTCTAGTTGTTGATTTTAGAATTATATTAATCGGTTTACATTGCATTGGCAGATAATTGATGCCGGCCAGGAGTTTCGGATGCGCAACTGGACAGAGCATTCGGACCGATACCATAAGTGCATATTTGCATCAGTTTTCATATCCGCTCTGTGTCTGACTTCCTCATCACCTACTCATGAATTCGCTGGAACATCAGTGACCTCGATATTTGACAATGTATCGGATGAAGATAAGGCCCAATTCTGGTTTCTTTTCACCATAATAAACTCTGATAACTCGCACTGGCATTGGTTGCTGTCGACATGGAAAGAAAGGTGTTCATGTACCTGAATTCAATGAAATGCAACCCCAAATACAAGGCCAATGCAAGGAAATGGCATACAATTCTTGGCCACATATTCCATATCTACTGTGATAAGAAGGAAGCGATGACTTGGCCGATGGAAGAGATTTCGGATTGCCCAAGCCAACCGACCGGATCGCTGGATTGCGGCCTATACTGTCTAAGATACATGGAATGTCTTGCTCGATGGGACAATCCTGATATGAAGATGGATTTCATGGATGAGGAAGTCAGAGATTACCAGCGACATTTAGCTGCGACGATATTGAGAGAGGGCCTGAACAAAAAGATTAGCGATATTGTCGAAAAATGTTCTTAATTTTTTTATTCTTCTTTGAATGAAAATTGAATGTAATTTATTCATATTAACACTAATTAATATTTAATGCAAATGCACAAATTTTATATTGCGAGCAGGGGTGTCCTCGATTTATTCATATGTTTGCCTTCGTAGGTTTTCGCCTTTCGGGTGTCGCCGCGCTAGAGCTAGGGAGTCGTTAGCCAAGAGCTGGGGTGTCGTCGCGCTAAAATCTTCGGTGTCCGTTTGCGAGTACTGGGATGTCATAGGTTTCCGCCTTTCGAGTGTCGCCGCGCAAGAGCAGGGAGTCGTTAGCCAAGAGCTGGGGTGTCGTCGCGCTAAAATCTTCAGTATCCGTTCACGGTACTGGGATGTCGTAGGTTTTTGCCTTTCGGGTGTCGCCGTGCTAGAGCTAGGGAGTCGTTAGCCAAGAGCTGGGGTGTCATCATGCTAAAATCTTCAGTGTCCGTTCGTGAGTACTGGGATGTCGTAGGTTTTGCCTTTCGGGTGTCCGTGCAAGAGCTAGGGAGTCGTTAGCGAAGAGCTAGGGTATCGTCGCGCTAAAATCTTCGGTGTCCGTTCATGAGTACTGGGATGTCGTAGGTTTCCGCCTTTCGGGTGTCGCCGAGCAAGAGCTAGGAAGTCGTTAGCCAAGAGCTGGGGTGTCGATGCGCTAAAATCTTCGGTGTCCATTCGCGAGTACCGGGATCTTAGGTTTCCGCCTTTCGGGTGTCGCCGCGCAAGAGCTAGGGAGTCGTTAGCCAAGAGCTGGGTGTCGTCGCGCTAAATCTTTGGTATCCGTTCGCGAGTACTGGGATGTCGTAGGTTTTCGCCTTTCGGGTGTCGCCGCGCAAGAGCTAGGGAGTCGTTAGCCAAGAGCTGGGGTGTCGTCGCGCTAAAATCTTCGGTGTCCATTCGCGAGTACTGGGATGTCATAGGTTTTCGCCTTTCGGGTGTCGCTGCGCAAGAGGCTAGGGAGTCGTTAGCCAAGAGCTGGGTGTCGTCGCGCTAAAATCTTCGATGTCCGTTCGCGAGTATTGGGATGTCGTAGGTTTCGCCTTTCGGGTGTCGCCGCGCAAGAGCTAGGGAGTCGGTAGCCAAGAGCTGGGTGTCGTCGCGCTAAAATCTTCGGTGTCC
>UESW01001987.1:151259-211523 GCA_900491605.1 Calamus simplicifolius | reverse complement strand
CAGTATCATCCACTGCATTTGGAGTGACAGGTGAAGGTGCACGGCCGGGAGTGTTATCAATTTCTTTCCGATCTACAATTTCAGCATCAACTGTGAAAATATAGGCACGCAGTCATGAACAATGATATCCATAGATTTAGTTGTTAATATATGCTGACAAAGGATTAGGATTTAGGACATGAAGGTTAAAACAATAGACACCCCAGTTATCATCTGACGACACCCTAGCTTTAAGGCGACGACACCCGTGGGTTCACTGTTAATGCACGGGTGTCGTAGCATTGGTGCTAGGGTGTCGTAAGGTTTCAACTGGGGTATCGCGAAGGATTTTCAGCCGAAATCCAATCCTCCTGGGGTCGTCGGGGATTCTCACCATGATCAGTTCTAAGCACGGGTGTCGTCGCCTTAAAGCTAGGGTGTCGTGAGCTTTCAACTGGGGTGTCTCGAAGGAGTTTCGACTGAAATCCAATTCTCCTGGGGTGTCGCGGGATTCTCCGCGCGGTCAGTTCTAAGCACGGGTGTCGTAGCATTGGTGCTAGGGTGTCATGAGATTTCAACTAGGGTGTCGCGAAGGAGTTTCGGCCGAATTCGACAAGGGGTGTCGCGGGGATTCTCATCGTGATCAGTTCTAAGCACGGGTGTCGTCGCCTTAAAGCTAGGATGTCGTGAGCTTTCAACTGGGGTGTCTCGAAGGAGTTTCGGCCCAAATCCAATTCTCCTAGGGTGTTGCGGGGATTCTCTGCGCGGTCAGTTCTAAGCACGGGTGTCGTGGCATTGGTGCTAGGATATCGTGAGATTTCAACTGGGGTGTCGCGAAGGAGTTTCGGCCGAATTCGATAAGGGGTGTCACGGGGTTCTCTCCGTGATCAGTTCTAAGCACGGTGTCGTCGCCTTAAGCTAGGGTGTCGTGAGCTTTCAACAGGGGTGTCTCGAAGGAGTTTTGGCCGAAATCCAATTCTCCTGGGGTGTCGTGGGGATTCTCTCCGTGGTCAGTTCTAAGCACGGGTGTCGTAGCATTGGTGCTAGGGTGTCGTAAGGTTTCAAGTGGGGTGTCGCGAAGGATTTTTGGCCGAATCCAAATCATCCTTGGGTGTCGTGAGGTTTCCTCTTGGGACGTCGTAAAACTTACTATGGTAACCGGGTATTTGGCTTCCCGAAACTCTATTCTGTTCCCCATCCCCCGAAACTCATCGAGGGGGGGGGGGGGGGCGCAACGCTTCGATTCCTTTGAACCGCCCACTGAGATGGTGGCATGTGGCAATCGAAACACCCACCAGGAGTACCTTAAATATGGATGGGGGAATGCCATCGTTCATCACCTTTTCAGCTGATCTTTCAAAATTTTTGTATACTGATATGGCTTCTAGAGGCGAGGGGCGATCGACTGTCCCCCCTGGGAGCCACGCACAACAGTAACCATCGATTTGGAGGTCTTTGCAGAGTCGCTTGCAAACAGCGAGCGACTCCACAGGGCGGCCGAGCAATACATGGCCGTTTCAACGAGACAGATCGAGGTCCTGCATCGGCCAACAGCCGGTTAGAGGGGCAAGTAGAGTCCCTCCAGCGCCAGATCGCCGAGTTAGCCCCGCAGCATGGGGGGAGCTCGGCAGCGACCGAAGCAGATGACAAGCCCCAGTGAGGGCTCATGTACTTTTTTCTTTTCTTTCCGTCTTCTCTTTATTTTTGTGATGAATAAAAATAAATTTTAGTAACTTGGGTATCGCGGCCTTCTCGCCGTGGTCAGTTATAAGCACGGGTGTCGTTAGATGAGAGCTAGGGTGTCGTGAAGTTTCAACTGGGGTGTCACGAACGACGACGGCACTGACTCAGGCTGTTAACAACATCCCAGTTCTCATATGACGACACCCTAGCTTTAAGGCGACGACATCGATGACGTGACTGTTAAAGCGAGGTGTCGCGGGGATTGTTCTCCATACGGGGTGTCGCAGGCCTGCTCTCCAGCGTCATTTATAAGCACGACACACCCTTTATAGCATTTAAAGACACCCCATAGAAGAAGCTACAACACCCCGGAAAGCAACATACGAAGATCGCGAAGGTTATAAGCATGAGTGTCGTAGCGTTGTAACTACGGTGTCGCGAGGCTTTTCTCCAGCATTCGTTTGGAGCACGGGTGCCCTAGGCTTGTAACTACGGTGTCTTAACAGTATATCAGGGGTGTCGTAGCTTTAACGACGACACTAGAGCTATATGGACAGGAAATAATGGGGAATATAGGCCGAACCACTCTAACGACACCCGAGTTCATGAGGTATAATATCCTAGTTAAAAGAGTATGACATTCGTGCTTACAAAACAGTAAACCCTAAACAGTTATGACTCCCAGAATGTCATTACTGTTTTGTTCTAAGGAAGTTACCCGTGCATTAAACGGTTTGGTCACGCATTAACTAACTCTAACAAGAAAAAACAGTTGGTGTAATAAAGGAGCTTTACAAAGAAGTGGGAAGAAGGACTTTTTACTTTGTGCCGCGGACGACATTTCCTCCAGAAGTTTTTGTATAAAGACTCCAGTAGCCAGGTATTCCAGCCTCGAAGCTGAAATATTTTATTTCGACCGGACTCTCAGAGCGAGGGCGATGGTTCGTGCTCAACTGATTTCGGTGATGCATCCGAATCCAGAGCGAAGGGGAAGAAAGGGGAAGAAAGAGTTCTTCTTGCATAAATGAAATCCAACATAAATGGCGCTAGGATGGAGGGAAAGAGCATTTTCGTCCGCATGCTAATTTAAAAAAAAAAGCAAACTGTTTTAAATGCCCGTCACGTTTAGAACGTTACATCCTGAGTCATACTGTCCGTACCATCATCTATATAAACTCTACATAGATCAATCAGAAGAGATAATATAGTTCACATAGGCCTGCACCGGTGACGGTGTATAAAGACTTTTCCATTATTCATTTATCTTCCACAGCAGCTCAGCCCGAGCAACGCACGGCCGCACGGTCCAGCGGATTGGCATGCAACAAGGCCGCCGCGATATCCATCAAAACGCGCGGCCCGTGTACCGGTTTTTCCCTTCCTCCGATCCCTCGAACGGCTCTTTCCAAAGAAAGAATCGATCAAGAAATGGCCGGCGGGGCGGCAGCCGCGGCGTCGTCGTCTTGGAAGCCCCTCCTCCTCAAGGCCTTGGACGCAAACTCCCACCTCAAACATTCTTCCTTCTTCCAACTCGTACGCCCCCACCCCCTCCCCCCCTGGCTTTTCTCTCGAACGCGATTTCAATATCTTCGTTCTTTTCCAGGCAACGATCGGCTCCAATGGCAAACCCGCGAATCGGACCGTGGTGTTCAGGTATCTCTGTTCTTCTTTATTTTATATTTTGTCAGTGGTTTGAGTATTCACCCTTTGCAATCTTTTTGTGGTTAGAGGGTTCCAGGAGAATTGCGATAAGATTCAGATCAATACGGACGGCCGGAGTCGCAAGGTAGAAATAACTTATAAAGCTTCTATTTTGGGTCCGACATTTGATTGGGAGAGAGGGGAATTCGATTTGGGGTTTTTATTCTTGTTGCTGTGAATTTTGACAGATTGAGGACATCAAGCGTTGCCCTTTCGGAGAGGTAAGGTAATTGTTTTTATTTTTTTTTCTTTGGCTTTGTGTTGGAATAATTTGTACAAGAAAATGTGTTCTCCCTCAAAGATCAGCACTTTTGGTAGCTTTATCTTGGTGGTAAAGTATATCAGGCCTAAACCGGTGGTGTAGTTATTATTTTTATGTTATTCCAGATTGAAGTCGGTGGTGTGCCATTGCCTGTTTAAATGCGAACACTGACTCTGAGATAGATCTTGAAGATAAAAATAAAAATAAAAATAAATAAAAAAACTGCTAAACTCGTTTTGCAATAGCTTTCTATCACTGTGCCACCAGATCAGCATGATAACGGAGAAGACTTAATCATGATAAAACGATAGGTACAGCTTAAGTCCCTTTTGAAACGTACGGTAGCATTCTCAAAGAAGTTCAAGTTGGTGTATTGAACGAGTGATAATGTCAGTTCTTTTAAAATCGTAGCTTTCTATTTTTCTTTATTTTATTATCAGGTGAGAAATTGGAATGTGTTATGGATAGGTTTATGCCGGTTTAATCAAGTGAATTTCAAGTGGTTTTGACTCCTGCATTTAAGAATTCAGGTTCCTCCTCAGGCCATGACAATGTTGGATGCTTGTAGATATGTTGGTACTTCACAGACTCGTGGGAGCAGTTTCGAATCAATGGAAGGATTGACATTGTTGATGGGTCAAATCCAGACCCTTTGAAGCTTCAGGTTAGAATGCTTGGTATCTATTGTTCTGATGATCTATATAACATGAAGGTTTCAATGCGAGTGCACATTTTACTTAAAAAAGAAAACGAAAGTTGTGTGTTCTTGAATTGCTTCATGGAATGTTAGTAGTTGCCTTTCTTGGTTCCCTATGATTCTGTTGATGCATTACTTGGTTGCCTACGATTCTGTTGAACGAAATTAATATGGTGGTGACCAGAAATTACAGAAATTATTCTTCTTAGACAATAGAGCAGTCATAAATAGTTTAAACAAAAGCATTCAAATTCCTCATATGACATCGTCTAATGCAATTTGAGTTGTTATTTTGTCCATTTGTTACTAGTTTAGGGTTTTGATTTTACGTTTTGTTATTTGATATTTCTTTGTTGGATTTGAAATAAAGAGACATTGCAAATTGTAGGCGGTGAGCATATTTCACTCATGGAGATCACCATATCTGATTTGAAAAAGGAAGAATAAGAGGGAAGGATGATTTCTATACCAACATAAAAGGGTGGTCCTGTGCATGAGACTCCTACTATGTAGGTTTTGGAGAGGGTCAAATGTACACAGCCTTACTTCAATGTACAGGGCGGCTATTTCCATATTCAAATCTATGGCCTTCGCATCACAATAGGATTCCCATTTCAAAGTAAATCTCTATAATTGATTCATGTAATCTCCCTCTTAATATCAGAGTATCTAGTAAAATACTGAGACCTGCTTATCATGCTATTTACCTACGCAACCATGGAGGCTGCTTATAATTAAGTGAGATGTGGTTTTATCTTTAATGGAGATAGAGTCATTATCCTAACTTAGGAAGACTTCTCTTTCATTAAAAACTTACAAACTAAAGTGAAAGGAAAAAAGAAATGCAAGCAACTTTCCATCACTAGCTTTGATTACTTTATACTAATTTTAACATTTGATTTGTGATTTTAAACTATCTATCAATTTTTGAGAAACTGCAGGTTGTTTAACTGGCATGCACAGGGGCAGCTTTTAATTTCCCACAGGTCTTAGTTTACTTAAATTTAATTGTTTAAAGTGTTAGCTGCTTAGATTAGACCAAAAAGAGAAGCCTTCTCGTTGTTTACATTGCCCTTTTCTAAAATGAACGATGGAATATGTTGTGAAACTTGTTCAGACTTTACATTTTACTCAATCCAAAAGAAATCTATTTCAGTGTCTGCTGATTTAGTTGGTTGTTGATACCTACTGAAATAATCGATCATTATTCATTTATTCAGCAGAGGGAGAAAGTTTGGTTTGAAAGTTCTCCAAAGTCAAGATTACAGTACTTAGGACCTGCACCTGGTCTTCCAGTTATCGGCGAGAGTCCAGGAACAGAGAATCAACTTGATCCATCTGCTGGCCCAGTTGATGCATTCTGTCTTTTAATACTTGACCCAGAACAGGTTAGCTAATTAACAAGGATATATTTTCTTAGTTTTTTTATATTATATGTGATGTTCTTCATGATGCACTTTTGATGGAATGAAAATTGGTTTAATTGTGAATGGTGCCACATAAAACCATTATTTTACACATCAAACCATTATATTATTTTTTCATTAATGATGTCACAGCTTGCATGCAATGGGCTTCTCAAGTTTTTATAAACATAGGAGTACACTGATGTGATGGAGTTAATTTTCATTCATCTCACCTGACATCTTCCTGAATCTTCTAACAAATCGTGGTTATTTTGTGCTCAGGTTGATTACTTAAATCTGAAAAGCAGTGAGAGGTTATTGTTCATATCCAGGCCAAGTGGGAGTGATTGTAAAATTTGGATGTTTCAGAAAACCAACCCATAATGATATAATAGAAATTGTGTCTACATATTCAAATCTTGATGCCCTGTGCATAAAGTTGGATGATAGGGAATTATTAGAAACAGGTGTTCTTTTCAATTCTGATGATTTTTCTGGACACTATTTTTACGAAATTTGAATGTTTTAGAATAACCAACCCATAATGATGTAATAGAACCTATGTATCCACATGATATCAAATCTTGATGCATAGAGTTGGATGACTGAATTATGAGAAACAGGTGCTCTTCAATTCCAGTGATTTTCCTGACACTATTTTTATGCAATATTAGTTTGATATCCAGATGTTGTGTTTCCTTCTTTACGATAACCATCTTGTAATTCTCTGTTACTAGTAGAATTTTCTTTTCTTCTTCTGCCTGTGATCATATCCTTCATTAAATTAGATTTCCATATAAATTTATAGTTTGACCAAAAGAGTTGATTTTTAGGAGCTTCCATCTGCAGTTCTTTGCTATGCAGTGAGTAGTATGGAAGCAAAGTACAGTTCCAATAGCATATTAGATTTATTGATCACAAATATAAATATTCTTTAAAGCCACTCATCCTTTTAACTTTTTTATCATGAACTGCATAGGAGTTCTATATGTACAACAATTGGACAATTTTACATACACAAGCACACACCTATGACCACATTTGGAGGTATTTGAGGTCATCATCATCCACTGGTGCCAGAGCTTTCACGTAGATACATTGTTGGTTAGTTATTCATGAAGCCAAGAGTGATAAATCGCTTAGAAATGTGAACTCAACAACAGCAATTATTAGAGGATGCTGTATGCCAATAAATATTGTATTTCAATATTTTATATTGTAACAGTACACTCATACAAACAATTTGAGTTTTTTCTTTTAACATATACCCATTCTCCTTTCTTCCTCCTCCAGATCAGATACATTGATTTGCATCCAAATTTGAATTTTCATCCATAATGCAATCTAAGATTCTGTAAAACAAAATTAAGCTGCTAGCATTACATGAGACATTTATTAGATGCCATAATATACGTTCAATACTTGGCTACTTATGTGATTAGACATACTCTTGAATCAATGTACTCTACCCTCTTGTCAATGAGATAGGGTTGACTTTCCTTTTTACACTTCTTTCCAGAAGGATGAAAAAAGGCAAAATAACTTCTAAGTACTTTTCAAAACGCTCCCCTCTCTGTAATATTTAGTTGTTCAGATCTTCCATTAGTCTGGATTACTATTAGCCAATTTTTTTCAACACATTGGCCATTGCATAATTTTGCCAAGACCTGTTTGCTGTCTCACTCCATTTTATTCTCTCCTACCAGATCATAAGACTCTCATCTTTTTTTTTTTTTTTTCTTTCTTCCTTTATCAAGTGTTATAATTAATTCCCTATAGAAACCTCTCGCATTTTAACAATTAAAAGAAATTTTGCATATAAAACCTGCAAAACTTCAATACCATAGACAAACCCCACTGTATCATACTTGGAAACACACCACTGGCAGATGGTAGTTGTTACAAAAGGAAACCCTTTCAAATGACTGCTGTCAAATTTTCTTACAGAGTTTAACTGCCAATAGTCAAAAAACCATTATACTATTTGATTGTCTTTAAAAAGGGAATGACTCCGAAATTTCATATTGGATCATCGATAGCTGCTTGGTGTTGTGGAGGCAAACTAATCAAGGTTGAAATAATTTTCGAAAAATTTGACTAAATATATGTGGTTATTAGACAGGAATATCAACATAGTATTAATTGTTATTTTGATGAAGTATTAATGGCAAGGGTTTTCTGCCAATGAAGAGGATTTATTAAGGTAGTGTTTGATAGCCTAAAAGCTATCACTGGATAAATGTACGGGATAGCATTTATCCAGGGAATAGCTGAGGGAATAAGCATTTTTTTAAAATTACAAGTTTGCCATCAAGGGATAACATTAGTTGTTCCTGGGTTCCCTAGGGAATAAGTTCAAGGGATAACCCATGGTTAACCATGGTTAACCATGGATTATCCCCTCTAGTTAAATTTTTTCAGACCTATCCCTTCTAGCTATAGCATTTGGGAATAAGGAGGGATATCCAGGGGATATCCTTCCTTATCCCCCATATCAAACACTACCTAAGGGTGTGTGCTAATCAAGGTCAGAATTGTTGGGACGCTGGTAACTGCTTGAGTTTTTCCTCTTAGCATGCCTGTAAATTTTGCAGGGATGTTCTTGCTGCCTCAGCACGCACACAAAGGAAGTCAGCATATGGACTTGATCATGTAGCGTAGATATGATTCATGATCTTCAAATTGGGGTGTTAAACCCTGCAAGGACTGCAGAGACATTATCTTCATCCGTCAAACCTCACACTAGTGAAAGTTTTCTTGCACCGTTATGGATTGCGATGAAGACCAGAGAGCTGCAAACAAAATACTGCACATATATATCCATCTAAAATATTAACTGATGGAAAAATGAATCCTCTGGTGGAAATTTTAGGCTGAGAGCGGAACAACCAACACCAATGATATGTGGGGTTGCTAAACTGCCATTGCTGGGGCATTGATCATATGTTCTTGCTTTGAGCGAAGTGAAAGCCAACCACATCGTATGCCTCTCATAGGCTTCTAAAATTTACCTTGATGCACGTGCTGTAATTTTGCAATTTTCCAAATCTATGTTGTTCTTCGAGCCAAAAAAAAACCCTTTGAGTTCATTTTTAATATTTTTCTAGGTGGAGATGGAATCTCCTCGATACCTAGAACACCCTAAGTATGAATTTTAGTTCATTGATCATGAACTGAAGAGCAGATATGTATTGAGGAAAAATATAATACCAATATGCATGCATTCATATGCTGTTTCTGGATATGATCATCATTTTGTGCATGCCTCATCTTCCATTCTGTATTGATATGTGGATCTAGACCATTAGGTATGTGTCCATGTTCTTTTGGGCATATTCATGCGCCTACCAAAGAAATTTATTTGTACATTTTGATGAAGTCCAAGGCCGAAACATTCCTAAATCATCCGCATCAACTATAAGAGTGAGACAAAAGCAGGAGCAATATGAGGCAAGGATTTGTCTGGGAGTATACAGTAGAGGAGCCCAACCGAAGATCAACTACTGATGCCTCTTTGCCTTGACGCATGGCTTGACCGGTGAGTTGGCACGCTCCACTAACCAGCAGTTCCATTGGTGGACGAGATGTTCCTCGTTAATTCTATCCACCATTCAACGAAGACATTCAGGACAGACTTCTAAGTGCATCGACAAATCCACAGGAGGTGATCTTGGAAGTCAGCAGCGGGAACTAGAGTCTTGTTTAGTTAATGAGATATGATTATTAAAAATCTTATATTTAATAATATTATACTTAGTAATCAAATTAATGAAAATACAATATTATCATGTTTGATAATATTAACTCCGTTCCAGAAATATAATATATATTATATGAAATTTTATTTATATTTGTTATAATTTTTTATCTTTTAAATGGTTGTCTTTTTTTTTTTTCTTTTTTGGCTGGAATACAAAATGTTCTATTAAAAAGTAAATTCTTTGCATAATCATTTTAGAAATATTATATATTTAAATATTATAAATATTTAATATATATTATATGTAACATAATATCATATAATATTATTAAATGTATTATTATATAATATGTAATATGTAATGTATAAATATTTAGCAATATACTATATATCATATTATTTAAACAATATCTAGATAATATAAATTATTTATTACATATTATACTATTTAAATATTTAAACAATATTAAACATATGATATAAATTATTTAAATATAATAATCTAATATGCAAGGTAATAAATATAATTATATTAAATTTAATATTTATATATTAATAGATAAATATAATAATGTTTAAAATAATAAATGTTAATATTATATTAATTTTAATATAATATAATATTTTTAATATTAAATATAATATAATGTTTAAATATGTAAATATTATTACGTGCATATTAAATATATAATTAGATTAAATATTCATATGAAAGATAATGGAATAAGATGGGATTAAAGGCATCAATGGAATTGAACTACCAAGATTTGTGGTAATTTTCATGGTAATCTAAATTAGTAAGATGGATTACCACCAACCAGGCACTCCTATAGGATGCATTTTGGTAATAATTTTAGGATTATTCTCGTGATCTTAAAATAATTGATAATTTTAATTTTGAGGTTATCTAGTCCTTAATGATTAAAAATCATCATGTTTGATATATTATTGTATAATAATCAAGGATTATTGGTAATCTAACATCACATATTTGATATGCTATAAAATCCAAAATTTTTTTAATCATAAAAATCAAAATTACTTTTATTATTTATATTATATTATTATAACAAATATTATATATTACAATATATAACTAATATTATATGATATTATATTATGCAATAATATAATGCAATGCATTATATTATATTGCAGTATAACAATATAATAATAACAATATAATAATATATATTAATTTTATATCTCATGTTATATATAAATTATTGCTATTACAATATATTTACTACAAATAAAAAATATTTTAGTTTATAAATTCTAATCAAAATCACTGCAAAAGGGTGGTTTTGGATCATTACCTTTGAGGATGGTGATAGAATTATCTTCTTAAAAGGTGATTTATGAAGCGAGAGTGATCTTTGTTCGACACCGCATAGGATCATCTCATTGCAACCAAATTATAGAGTGATCCTATCAATGGATCACTAATTATCCTTAATGAATCACTTTAGACCAAACACCTCAGCCAACAAAAAAACACCAAACAAAGATAATAGCTAGCTCTTGAGGAATATTTTGAGAAAGTTAGATGTTTAAGAAAGAAATCTTGTCAGTGACGTTTAAATTTAAATAACATCAAGTTTCTGCCACCAAACAAACGTGTACCAAAATATTTGAAGTAGATTCTGCAATATTCTGTCACTAATGATAAGTGCATAGAATCATATGGCGTGCCCAACTAGACTAACTTGCATCTTACCAAGAAAATCAATTCTGATGAGGAAAAGACCAGATGGATCTGAAACAAACGAATGAAAGGGGCAAGGCGATGGTAGGTTTGAAAGACTGCAGAGACTTAGTTGCCTCCTGGAATCACCTCGTTGGTTTTTATGCCACCTTCCATGCAAGACATCTTGCCCCAATGAGTATTTCATTCCAAAGCTTAGGGAGCTCTGGCAGAGCACAAAGCATCACCTCTCCCAATGGAATACTCATTTGAGCAAGATGCCTTCCCATGGGAGGGAACTGCTCCAGCTTCTGAAGTACCAAGAAGATTTGCTCTCCTCTAGCTTCTTATAGAGAGCCTCAGCTTTGGCGAGTTGACCTCGCAACTCCCAGACCTCGTTGTGTGGGTTTGATCGTTCGTTGGCTGCTGTTGGTTGGCATGTGATGCCAATCACCGAACTTAATTATTTTTTCCCCTTCCCTTCTCCCTTTTTTTTTTTTTTTTTTTTTTTTTAATAAACGGGCGATCATACCACTCTGACACGAGTCAAACCCAAAAAAATCAGAGTACATAATTTACTGCAAGATAACAAGGCAAGGATCACCAACATGCCAACCCCACTGAACAGGGTAACGAGCAGCTATAGAGGCAACCCAATCAACCGCAGCGTTGGATTTCCGGTAAACATGGCGGATCAGCGGGTACAGGTGGACTGGAGAGAAGCCCAAATATCACAAATCAGGGGATTGTGAGGGAAGCAAAGGTCCACATCCCGTCTAATCCAACGGATAACCGTAAGAGATCTTCCTCAATGACCAATCAGCGAGAGCCCAACTGACGGACCGCATGGATGATACCAGCCCAGGCAGCCTAAAGCTCAACCATAGGGACCGAAGTGTCGAGGGAGCCATGTCCACAACCGCAAGCAGCATTCCCTCTGGCCCCCTAATAACAAACCTGGATCCAGCAAGACGACCCGATACAATACCATCAAAGTTCATTTTGACATAACCCGGAGGTGGGGGCTCCTAAGAGATAAAGACCGTAGTACGGTGCGCTGCCAAAGTAGCAGGGGAGTCTCAGAGGCTGGGTCTGTCAGAGTGAATACCAGAAACAGAGCGGAAATACTCCATTGCGAGGGAGATAGCAGAGCGGGAGATCGCTTGAGGCGAGACCGACTCCTCCGCAAAGACAAACTGGTTTCGGGTCAGCCAAATGTGATAAGCCAGATAAGTCAAAAGGACACCCTAAGAGCGAGGACCGCGCTGGGCCGATAGCCGGATGGCATGCAGAAAAGAAAGCTGAGTGGGTCCCTCCTCCGGCATCCATGGGGTAAAATGAAGCTGCTGCCAAATCCGGGACGCACGAGAACATGTAAGTAATACATGCTCAACCGTCTTATCCTGAAGCCCACATATCGGACAAAGAGGAAAAATGGGGAGACCGCAGCCAGCCAAGAGAGAACAAGTAGGAAGACAGTCCCACACAATCTTCCACAAAAAGAGCCTGATCCTAGGGTGGATGGGCAGACACCAGATCCAAGCAACATCACCCAGCCCTGACGTCCGAGGGCGGAAGCGACCAACAAGATCTCTAGAAGGGGCATAAGAGAGGCAGGAACGACACCACAGCCTGGTATCAGAAATGGCAGAGGAAGCGAGAGGATGGCAAGGCTCAGGTCCAAATAGCCGAGACACCAAAGGGGCATGCCAGACATGACGATCCTGGCAAATCAAAGCCGAAATTGGCATAGAGGGACCAACATCAGAGCTAAGGAAGGTCGGCCAGCGGGATAGAGGAAGATCAGCTATCCAAGTGTCTTGAGTAATATCAATAGATCTCACATCCCTAATCATCCAATGGATATTAGACATAATAGTAGGGACAGTCCGACAAATCGCTCTCCAGAAGAAAGAGCAGCCACAGGGAATACAGAAGCCCCAGATTAGCAGACCAGCCGCCATATCTACCTTGCATAACAGAGCTCCAGAAGCAATGTGGATCCAACAGAAATCTAGAAGCGTGCCTGGCCAATAGAGCCTCTCTACGAACCGCCAAAGACTAGATCCCCAGGCTGCCCTCTCGAGTAGGCAAACAAATAAGCTCCCAGGACAGAAGATGAATACCATGGCCCCCCTTCATCAACGGCCAGAAAAAATCGCGGAAGCATCGCTCAATCCGGCGAAGGCATGTAGCCGGAATCAAGGCGTTGGACAATAGATAAATGGGAAGAGAAGTAAGGATAGACCAAAGCAGCGTAAGACGCCCCATCATGGATAGACCAAAGACCTACCAATGATCTAAACTATCAGAATCCAACGATCAAGGTCCCTGAAATCGTTCTGACGAGGACGTCGGCCTGTAATGGGGATCCCAAGATAGGACGGACGATCAGAGAAAGCCGAGATCCCAAGCACATGAGAGATGGCAGCACGGCGACGGGGAGAAGTTGAAGGGCTGCAACACAGTATAGATTTCTGCAAGTTGACATGCTGACCGGAAGCCTGGTAATAAGACTGAAGGATAGCGGGGGCAGGCAACAACATTCCAAACAGTAGCAGAGCTAAGCAAGATACAATCATCTGCAAAGAGAAGGTGAGAGAGAGGGGGACCCTAGGGGCCAGGCATATAAGGCTGCAACAAAGATGCCCCAATAGCCTGAGTAAATGCCCTAGACAAATTATTAGCACACAGAATGAATAGAAGGGGGAAGAGGGGGTAACCCTAGCGAAGACCCATGGCTGAGGGGAAAAATGAAATCGGACTACCATTGATGAGAATAAAAAAAGTGAGCTTCTGGAAGCACGCTATAACCTAGTCGATGAAGAGATCAGCAAATCCAAACTCCCAAAGTGTCTACTGAAGAAATTTAAGATAATGCAAAATTTAAGATAATGGCGCCGTAACGTTTCGGATGCCTCATTAGTCATTAATGTTATTTATGTATCTAATACGGATATAGGTTATCTCATTATGGTTGTTGTTTTCTTATTTTTCACTAAAATAAAATGACGGTTTTTTAAACTCAAATTCTATTTATTGGCCGGAAAAGATGATCGATGATTTATTCGGTAGGCTATAACTTAGGAAAATAACATTGTTGTGTTCTTGTAATATAAAATATCTCTTATTTTATATTATCATGAATAATAACTATCGTTTATGACTGCTAATATTATTCAATATTGCTAAATGGACTAAGGCCGTCATGTTGGTCATAGCAGGACGCTGCGATAATTAACGGGGACCATTCATTGGGAATAGCCGTACGTGACGTTCGGGGAATTTCTAAACACACCGCAAAAATTACTCTCCGCATCCCTATATTTCAAAAAAAAAAAAAAAAAAAAAAATTCTAAACTATCCTTAAACCCTCTTCCATCCTTTTTTTTTATTTTTTCTCTTTATAGCCTCTCCCTCACCCCATCTGGCCAACTCCCCTCTCCAGCCCTCGGCATCGGCTTCCCTCCTTGGCCTCGACTGCTCCGCCCTCTTCGGCACCGGCTCCCCTTCCTTTCCCGGCCCCAGCTTCTCCAGCCTCCTTCTTTGGCCCCGACTTCTCCGGCCTTCCTCCTCGGCACCGACTGCCCTTTCCATCCACTGTCTTTTCGACACCGTCTCCTCCCCTTCTCCTCCGTCACTGGCCCCCTTCCCCCAATCAGCACTGACTCCTTTTGGCCCCCCCTCCCCCTTGGCCGGCTCCCCTCCCCTGCCCTTTTCACCCATCGCCTTTTCGGTACCATCTCCTCTCTTCTCTCGGCTTCAGCCCTCGTCTCTCCTTACCCCTATGTTCCGTCCTATTAGACCGAACAGAGGACCTTTGTTCGGTTAAATAGGGCCGAATAGAGGGCCTCTGTTCGATCATGTTTGGCTGAATAGAAGTCGTCTTTTCGGCCTGAATAAGTCAGGCCTGAACAGAAGGCCTCTGTTTGACCCATCGAAGCCAAACAGCTAGCTTTCATTCGATTTTGATAGATTGAACGAAGGGGGTGAGGGCCAGAGCGACCGAAGCCAGGGAGGGGAGTCGGTGCAGAGGGGGCCGGAGCGATCGAGACCGGGGAAGGAAGTCGGTGCGGGGAGAGGCTAGAGCGGCTGGGGATGGAGAGGAGAGCAGCTGGGTTGGGTGGGGTGGGATGAGGGAATGGGTGTGGAGAGAAAAAAATGGATGAGAAGGGAAGGGATTTAGGGATAGTTTAGAAATATAATTTTTTTAAAAAAATTAGGGGGTGTGGAGTGTAACTTTTGCGGTGCAGATAGAAACTCCCGTGACGTTGAGAGCTCGACCTTGTTTTTATGTGAACATTTTGATGAACTTACTAGCCATCTCACAAGGTTGATCACCGGTACATCAAGTTGAAAACAAAACAAACTATTTACCAGATTGCAATATCGTGTGATGAGTCTATTATGAAAAGTTGATTGAATTAGCTAGGAGTTATCTGTCAAATTTGTTCTACTAAAGTTAATTTCTAAATTGCAATTTTTTCTCCATTCTCCTTCCAACTCTTTGGAGATGTTGTAACTTTATTTTCCGGTACATCTCACTGCTGAAAACTATTTGATCAACAAAGTTTGTGTTTTTGGAAACGTTAAGACTGAATTTTACATAGGAATAATTTTGGATATTAAATAAAGAAATGAACAATAGAAATAGATTGAGCTAATTTTGTTGATCCTTACTGGTCAGTACAATTCAAACCATATCTGGTTTGCTTGAAGCACCGCTAATTGTAAGCTTTAGTAGTTCTTTTTAAAAAAATAAAAATAAAAATATACTTTTGGTCTGGAAACTTCCGCTAAAAGTTCATTTATCCGCAAACTCACTCACTCACTGTGTGTGTGTGTGTGTGTGTGTGTGTGTTTCTCCAACCCTTCTTTCACTCTTGTGACTCCTAACCAACCTCGAGAATATCAATACTAAAACGCATGCGAAGTTGCCTGCTGATTAATGATTAATGTATTTAAGAGCTATAGTCTATTAATTTATTAAAAAAATAAAAATCACTATACAAAAACTTTCATTTGCTAACTTTGCATCCTTATTAATATAATATCTTTACATATTAAATTATTCTTTTATAAATAACATATATTTTTACAAAAAAAATTTATAGATATCATTATTATTATTTAAAAGGAGCTGAACATTTAATTTGTCTTGTACTCAACCACAATCGATCGATTTAATTTATCATGTCGGTTCTATTTCAATAATAATAATAATAATTAAATTGATGCTATTAATTTATTAAAAAAAATAAATGATATGCTATTAGCATAGTTTAATTTGATTTATCTTCAAATTAATTTGACACCGATTCAGCATCAATTTGCATATTTTATCCTGATGGCCCCCTCTCCCACTTATTCAACAAAGGAGGCCTTCTCCTTTTTTTTCTATTGTTAGGGATTATCAAGTATTTTGGGGACCAACAAAAATCTTGCCTAAAATATTCGAACCGAGAGGGTAGGATCACTGGGAATCCTGACTTTTTTTCAAAAAAAAAAAAACAAAAAACAAAAAACAAAAACAAAAAGAAACACTGTGCTATTTTCTAATGCAATCGTTATGTTTGATTGCCTTAGATAATGTGGGTAGGAAAAGACTTTGTACATCGCCCCCGGTGCAGCAAGTCCTACATAGGCTACACCGCTTCTTCCTATTGGTCCACATGGATCCCATGTGGCCTGACATGATGGGACAGAATAGCAGGGAGATAATGTTACTTTTTAATCGTACATCCATTAAAAGTCGTTAAGCCTTTTACCATTGGTGTGAAGACGAAAATGCCCTTTCCCTCCAGCCTACTTCAACTCGCCATCTTATTTGGATTTTGCTGATAAAAAATCGTAAGGTTCTGGCCTGGAAGAAGAGTATCCGAAGGAGTGGCAAAGCTCTGCCAGACAACATCCTTGCGCGCATTCAAGAGAACAAGATTCCCATCGTCGCGGAGACTGGCTGAAGCGACGGAGGAGTTGTGAGTGTTGCTGCTCCAGACCTCAGCTCCCTTCGAAGAGTCAAAGAGAACGAGACCTTCGGCCTCATTGAGTTGAAGAAACGAATTATATCCGACAAAAATATGAGCGCCGGCAACCCATACAGGTGCCTGCTCGGAGGACGGGATCGATCTCGAGTTGAAGCGAATGCCGAGTTCATACTGGTTAGGTTCGTCAGGGCGGCTAAGGAACTCCAATGCAAAGTTTCCATCGATTCAAAACCTTAAGACAAAGCATCAGTTCAAACCCACGACACCCTAGTTGGAAACCCACGACACCCTAGTTCATAACCCACGACACCCTAGTTCAAAACCTTAAGACAAAGCATCAGTTTAAACCCACGATACCCTAGTTCATAACCCACGACACCCTAGTTCAAAACTTTAAGACAAAGCATCAGTTTAAACCCACGATACCCTAGTTGGAAACCCACGACACCCTAGTTCATAACCCACGACACCCTAGTTCATAACCTTAAGACAAAGCATCAGTTCAAACCCACGACATCATAGTTGAAAACCCACGACACCCTAGTTCATAAACCGACAACACCCTAGTTCAAAACCTTAAGACAAAGCATCAGTTCAAACCCACGACACCCTAGTTGGAAACCCACGACACCCTAGTTCATAACCCACGACACCCTAGTTCAAAACCTTAAGACAAAGCATCAGTTCAAACCCACGACACCCTAGTTCATAACCCACGATACCCTAGTTCAAAACCTTAAGACAAAGCATCAGTTCAAACCCACGACACCCTAGTTGGAAACCCACAACACCCTAGTTCATAACCCACAACACCCTAGTTCAAAACCTTAAGACAAAGCATCAGTTTAAACCCACGACACCCCCTATTCAAGACCCATGACACCCAAGTTCAAGACCCATGACACCCCAGTTCAAGACCCACGACACCCCCAGTTAAAGACCCATGACACCCCAGTTCAAGACCCACGACACCCCCAGTTCAAGACACACGACACTCCAGTTCATTAATTGACCATTTTTCCTTATGTGTGTTATAAGATATCTTAAATGGTCCATACTGCTGTGGAAGGGTATTTAAAATATAGTATAATAGAAAGGACTCAGACATTTCAACCTCAAGAGTCTTCAATTGAGCTGCAATGTCCCTCATCTGCATAATGTGCTCATGCACACCTCTCACTCCAATGAGCCTCAGGGATGAGAACTTCAATATTAGGGTGCTGGAAAAAGCTTTGTCTGAAGTACTGATTTGCTCATCAATGGCCTTTAGTAGCTCCATGACATTTTCATGCTTATCGATTGAACCACATATACCAACAGAGATTTTTGTCTTTATGAACATTGCACTCAAGTGATTAGATCGCTCTCAACGTTCATAAATCGCAATCTCACTAGGAGTGCTGGTCTGAGTTATTAAAGGTAGTTCATCCTTCCTTATAGCATAATCAATGTTTATCCAGCCCAGATGAAGGAGAATTCTCTCCTTCCAAAACTTATAGTTATCACCCTCAATTCATGTATGTCACATTTATATCAGAGAAATTCACATGCTGTATAACTGCAAAATTAAATATACATGCTTATTATTAAAAATTGAGACTAATAAATATGCTTTACCAATGTAAATCATGCATTTAAAAAATAAAACTTGCCTGTGAGCTAAAGCTTTAATTCAATTAGATTCACTTAAGTCTATATGATAAAACTATCAAATTATGTTCCTTCTTTCTAATTCCTATGGGTAGATTAGAAAAATATAATTTAATATTTTATTCTAATTAATTATATAAATATAAAATAGTGAATCTATTGACATAAAACTTGCCTGTGGGCTAAAGCTATAATTTAATTAGATTCACTTAAGTCTATATGATAAAACTATCAAATTATGTTCCTTCTTTCTAATTCCTATGGGTAGATTAAAAAAATATAATTTGATATTTTATCCTAATCAAATGTACAAATATAAAACAGTGAATCTACTGACATAAAACTTGCCTGTGGACTAAAGCTCTAATTCAATTAGATTTACTTAAGTATGTATGATAAAACTATTAAATTATATTCCTTCTTTCTAATTCTTGTGGGTAGATTAAAAAAATATAATTTGATATTTTATCCTAATCAATTGTACAAATATAAAACATTGAATCTACTGATATAAAACTTGTATGTGGGCTAAAGCTCTAATTCAATTAGATTCACTTAAGACTATATGATAAAACTATCAAATTATGTTCCTTCTTTTTAATTCCTGTGGGTAGATTAGAAGAATATAATTTGATATTTTATCCTAATTAATTATATAAATATAACAAAAATTCCTATGGGATAAATTTTATATATCCATATAATTAATTATAATTCATGTCTATTATTTATGTGATTTATTAACTTTATTATACAATTTATAATTAAGAATGATGTGGCTACTCTTCAATTATTCAATTGTATTTATCACTTAGACATTATTTAAATTTTATGCTCAATTATGTCATTTAAGATGCATGCATAATTCATAAAATTTATACACATAAATTTTAAATATAATGGAACATAAATAGGTAAGGCCCAACCACTTGATGGACGAGCCAGCAGCCCGTCATCCTCATCCAATTCCAATAGTTTAATTTAACCAAAAAAATCTCTCAATCATCCCAAAAAATTTCAGATCAAATGTGATGTAGCCCAAGCTGAGCGCGCGGCCCAGCCTACTGTAGCTCAGACTGGGCGCATGGCCTAGCCTGGCTGCTGGCCCAGGCGAGTGCCTGGGCCAACCTGGCTGCTGGCCCAGCTAGCACCTGGGCACTGGCCAATGCTGGGCCAGCATCGGCTGGGCCGACCATCTAGCGCTTGGGCGCTGGGCCCAGGCACTAGCCACTGGGCCCAAACGCCTGGCCCAGCTAGCTGCTGGCCCAGGCTGACGACATCTGCTTTCTTTTTTTTAAAATCCTAGACACCATGTTTTTCTATAAAATATATTTTCATCGTCCTCATTCCGTGCACATATCTGAAAAATACCAGCGAGGAAACCCACACTTCCTTCTCTCATGGTGATTTTGTTAGGAAATGTGTCCTACAGCCAATCGTCTAGCTTGTAGACGGTTATGAGTTGATGTGAATGTACATGATTTATTTAATAAATAAAAGTCTATTTTGGCAGTACAGTATATAGTTTACATCTTTTAGTAGAATTCTAATATGTTGTAGTCCTTCGAGTTACATGTATTCGACAATGGAGGAATTATTGAGTAACTTTTAAATCTGTTCGCGGCCAAATGATACGGTGTTACCTAGGACGACGACGTAATCAAGTGTAGGTCGTTGTGTGCCATATGGGTTGGTTTGTTCTCTTAAACCAAGGAGTGTATAACACTGGTATGACATGCGGGTGAGTGTAGGAGTACATTCACTGAACGGTGACTCACCTCTACTGAGTACTCAACTACCTGGAGCAACTCATAGAAAGGCAATGGGTATAAGTGTCCCTTTGACATGAGACTATCATGTTGACTTGATAAGCAACTCACTGTACTTAGGCACTGGACCACCCGGATTTCTAATCCGGTGACGAAAGGTTGCTGGGTGCAGTCAAGTACTTATTGGGTCAGTGATGAGTCAAGATGGGATTGTCCACTCTAAGTGTTAGAGAGAGTGCTCAAACTATGTTTCAATTTAGCAAAACCTTGGCCAACGTAATCTTTGTGAGGTGTCACAAGATTCATTGCATTGAAACATACTTGGGTGATTTACTCGGAGTTGGCAGTTAACTCCGTATTCACCCTGAGTACTAGGACAAGGGGATGAATTATACGGTAACCATAGCCTAGGTTCCTGAATATTGCTTTGCATATATTCAGTCTATTCGGACATCGGGTACCATTGCTAGATTTTTACATCGATTGGTATATGAAGTTGTTCCTATGCTACCGACTTATATTCGAACCTATGGAGTCATGCACATAGTCAGGTGACATGGAGACAGGCTTTATCCATGATCTAAGTGGGACTTGGTCATATGGGAAATACCGAGTTTGTACTAGCAATGTCTAGCTAGCACTGGGCATTAGTGGTAGTACTTATTCTGGGGATGAACTTGAGTTAGTTTGTAACTCAAGTGAATTTTTGGGATTTATTCAGACCCATTGTGGGATAGGACTTGAACCATAGACCAATTGTTGGTTTGACGATAGAGTGGTTTAGATCTGGTTTCAAAGTGGTTTGAATCAGATATCCAATATAGCCTCTGATCGTTTATTTATGAATTTTGAAATCATAAATTACTTTAAATTGGAAATCAAATAAGTCCAATGCGAAGTATGGTTTGAGATCTTCGCATGGGTTCTTTCGGATTTCAATTTGGACTTCAAACGGATTTAATCTGATTATTTTCGTATTTATAAATATTTTAAATATTTTTTTATTATAGTTGCGGGCAGCCAACCGGACTTTAAAACTTTAAAAAATTTACGATTCTGCTATTTCATGTAAATTATGATTCTGCCATTTTGTTTAAATTACGGTTCTATCATTGCGATGGCGTGAATTTGAAACTTCGTATAAATTACAATTTTGCCATTCTGATAACGTAAAATTGCAGCTTCGTATAAATTACAATTTTGCTATTGAGATGATATAATCCGTAAATTTATTTTATAAAATTTTCTTTACGCGTTGACAACGCATGAACGCCCGTAACCCATCTGTTTTCGAAGATCGAATATTATTGTATCATAAAATGAATTCAAAAGGTTGTTTTGGGTTGTTTTACGATGAGTTTATTTAAGAAACTTTTCTCAACCTTGAAAAGAGAGTAGCAGAGAAAGAAGAGTCCAAAAATCAAAGAAGTCCAAACAGAGTCTTTTGGAGAAGAGTTCTCCATCCCTTCTGATTCCATATCCCGTCTCAAGATATTAAAATTAAATTACATGCTTTCCACCTTGAGATCCTGTGCATATGAAAAGCAAGTTTTCCCTACAGATTTGATCGCGAGACATTTGGATTTCTCTTTATCCAAAAAGGGTGAGCGAACAGATAGGTACATGCTTCATGGCATAGATCTTACTAATGCATCTCTTAAATAAAACTAAATTAAATAAACTAAATATTAATAGTTTATCAGATCTAATGCCCTTTCAGATGATTCTTGATGACCTATTAACTCTTCCGATACGTAGGTAGTTAGGTCAAACGCATCAAGATACTACCAGTAGCCTCCCTTATTGGTACGTCCCTAATATCCCTATAGTACGCCCGTTGGGTCAAATAATCGGTACGTCCCTAATATCCCTATAGTACGCTTATTGGGTCAAATAATTCAGGATACTATAAGTAGCCTTTCCTTTGGACTATCCCTATATGAGAGAAATAGAGACCAAGAATGTCTTGCCCATTTTTATCAAATAAATAATATAATGATGTTTCACATGGTTTTTATCATATCCGTATATTAATGGAAACAATCCCAATAATCAATATAGAGGTATTTTTATATGCTCTGGTACCAAATGATAGACTAAAATTAATTATATTGATCCCTATCGTATATGTGAAAATATGGGACCAATATATTTATCATAAAAATAATGTAAAACATGATCGTTACATAAATACCTCCAGCCATTGCTTTACAAGGTTGACTTTTCTTCCTGATAAGGGTAAGGCTTTTCCATACCTTACGGTCTCTCTCAGCGATGATGTAAACTTTCTTGTAGAGACCAAGCGCAGTGATCTCTCCATTTTATATTTGTTTATGCCTTATCTGTCAATCATAGAGGGCGCTTCAAACAGATTTGGTTGAGAGATGCTTATCTTAATCGTGGATTCAAATTTTGAATTCACGTAATTCCTCAATATCGAATATAGGACCACTTTAATTGTATATAACCAATACGCTTAATGGAGAAAAAATCAACAATTAACTGTGTAAGCTGTGTTAATTGTCAATGAGACAACTTGAAAGGCGTTTGGATATAATCAAGAGTGTGAAAGGGGAAAGATCATGAGAAATCGATCTAGGGGGGGGGGGACATAGGTGTGCGCAAGCGGTGAGTTAAGAAGGATATGTGGAGAAAGGGAAGTGGCGCAAGTATGGTTGGTCCATGTGTCACCAATAGCCAAGTTATCAATGAAACTCTTTTTTTTTTATTACTCAATACAAAAGTGGGAATCAGATGAGGTTAATCTTCAATCAGTGGCCGACTGAAATGGTTCAAAAGCTAATCCATCTGAGACGGATACAACTTCAAATGGGCAAGATAAATGACAGCATGATTTTGAACAAAGATTTTAAATTTTCCAAGATCATTGATTTTTTATGAAACGGAATTGAATACACTACTGTTGTTCCACTCTATCTTAACAATTGGGATAGAGGTTATCTCATGGCACATAGTTTCATTTCGACATATATATAGGGCAACAATTCATCTGAGCATCAATGGGACATTCTGAAATCGTGATTTTGACTGCTTAAAATATTCTTGTTCTCAAGCCCCTTGACTTGACCTATTCCATCCTATTGAATGAAAAGTCATGACCTCCTCCAATTGTGATTTTAGTAATTCCACCATAAAACTATATGTTAGAATGTTTTCTGACATCAATTAAATCCTCCCCTTTCCTTCATAATATGTGTTTGCTTCCATTGAATGCCTATGCTAAACCAGAACGCATGAGATCGAGCACCATAAGTACAACCGCTCTGCATGCATGCTAAAAATGTGTGGTAATTTTGTTGCAAATTAAAACAGAACAGGAGGAGGTGCTCTGTCGGACTGTTTTTATTTCATTTTCTTTACACTTTGAGATCAAAACATACAATCAAGGTAGTAGCTTCAAAAGAATATAAAGCCAAAACGAAGCTCCACGGTATTAATTCCCAAACACAGCAAACCAATATCCACAGCAAGATATGAATTCCTTTCCTTCCTCTAACTCAGCACCTGGGCAAATCTGCTGGAGGATGAGGAAGCGTCTCCAATGGACCCTTGCCATTCTTCACAATAAAAGCCATGGAGAGACCCCAACTCGTGTGAATCTCAAGGTGGCAATGCATGAACCACACACCTGCAACATATATAAAAACCATGCATATATATAGTCCATGTAAATTGGATCATATATGCTAGCTAGCTTAATTAAAGAATTACCAAAATATATATAACATATATACCGGGATTGTCTGCGATGAATCGAATGGCAGCCCATCCTCCAACAGGAACACCAATCGTGTTCATGTATGGTGGATCGACCTGGTTGAGCTTCGCTGTCACTGGGTCGTAGTTCCCGGTCCCGTACCCCATCACGTAGAAGCTGTAGCCATGCAAATGGATGGGGTGGTTCTCCGTTGTCACCGTCCCAGTGTCCTGCAAGATGAGCTGCACCCTAGCACCGTATTCTATGATGCTCACTCTAGTCCCGTTCAAGGACTGTGTGTCATTTGGAATGTTGTTAGGTGCCCCGTTAACGAAATCATAGGCCTTCAATGGCACCTCGGGGAAATCATCGGTGTAATGGCCATGCAAGCTGTGGTAGTAGGCGTCCAGCAACGAGATGCGGGGCCTCACGAAGGTGATGTTGTTCATCGATGCGGCGAAGACGCCGCCATTGGGCCCTTGGCAGCTCGCGTTAGGAGTCCGGGAGTGGCATTGCTCCACGTTCAGTCCAATGGTGAAGAAGAGATTGGTGTCGATCTCGAGGGGGAGGTTGGCGGCGCCGATGAGGCCCTTCAGCCCGTCCATGCCGTTCTTCACGGCGAGGCTGTCGTTGAAGACCGGGAGCGGTGCGGGGAGGGCCAAAGAGGTGAGGCTGGCGCCGGAGTAGTGGAAGTGGGCCACGGCGGAGACGTTCTGGAATGGAACGTTTTGGGCGGACATGTAAGGGCCTACGCCCATGTTGTACTTGGCGATCGGCTGGTTAGCCTCGACCAGGACGTTCATGGTCTGGCCCGGGGTGATCATCAGCTGCTCCACGGTGAAGGGCTTTGTGTACTCGCCGTCAGCTTCGACTATGGTGAGCTTGTGGTTGGCAATGGAGAAGAATAGCTCCATGTTTAGGCCTGCGTTTATTATCCTCAGAAGATACGTCTTTCCAGGGACTACATCAATCTCGTACGCATCTGGGAGAGATCGATCGATGCATGTGTACGTTAATTATCATCATTAGCAAGCATATCATATATATGATCGCATACTGAGATCATCGACTTGAAGTAATCTCATCGATCTCATAAAAATTTTGCATGAACTAGCTAGCTATATGGTGAGTAATTAATTAATTAATTAAGCTGGTAATTAATGGTCCCATATATGTGATGTCGATCTGATGTCATAGATGCGATTTGTTGATGCCATGAGCTAGCTAGCTAGCCCTTGTGATTTCCAACAACTAATTATTAAGGTCTATATAGCTGTGTATATATATATATATATTTGAGCTGGGTCTGGATTGGATATGAACTGGCTTAATTAATCTGCTCGCGGTCACAAATCCAAGCTGTTTTGTAACTTCTTAGTGATAGATAACTACTAATTCATAAGCTTACATAACAACCTTGATGTACTCTCGTTCGATCATATTGGAAGTAGTTTTTCAGGCCAAAGTCCAGGCGCCATAGACAGAACCAACCTAACCCCACCCTCTTGAAGCATAAGGTAGAGAGAGATTTAAGAAGACAATTGGCTCAGCCAGCCCAATGTTTAAAGCCTAGATTCATTTGAGCCAAATCTAGCTAGCTACTACTTCGGGTCATGTTGCTCAAAGTACACCAAATAGTTTGGTCCAAATATCACAGCCATATTTTCTTCATCACAAAAGCAAACAGAAGTAGCATAAGATGTGAATGGACGATACCATTTTCCGAGCAGTTGTAGAGTGGCCCCGGGTGGCCGTTGATGGTATATGCATCCGCCGGCGGAGCACCTCCACCACTCGCCAGAATACTCTGTTCCAGCCCCGGCAGGTCCCTGTACCAATACTCCCCTGTGACCACACCCCAGCCCATTGTTCTCAAATAATCCATTAGGATTTATATACAAATATATATATATATATATATATGTTTGGGCAATACTAGGTATTTGATCCTGGAATAATATAAACTTGATATCCAATAGAATATCCATATATAATACTTTTCGAATTCATATTTTTCTCTCTGTCGTCTTTTCTTCTGGACACTCTTTTGAAATTAAAACATGAATGCATGATCCTTTACTTTGACGGAGAGTTAGGGGGAGAGAGAGAGGGAGAGAGAGAGAGAGATGATTACGTACCCAGGATTAGTATATGCTCTTCATAAGGGTTGGGGAAAGGGTAGGGTACCCCAGTCTTGGGATATATGACGATGGCTCCATGGACTGTCCCACGGAGCCAGGAGACGTGGGCGTGCCACAGGAGCGTGCCCTTCTGCTGGACGAGGGTGAACTCGTAGGCGAACGTCTGGCCGGCCTGGATGGGGCATTGGGTCAGGTATGCCGGTCCGTCCGACCAGCACGTTAGCCTCTGCCGGACCCCGTGCCTGCGAGTTAATTAATTGGAATAATTATGATGATGAGCATTAAGCACACCAAATTAAGGTGGCGTTGGGCTCAGTCTGGGCATCAAGCTGGGAGACTTTTAATTGTGAGTAACTAATTAATTACCAATGGATGGTGATGTTGTACGGGGTCTCGTTGGTCACCTGGACGATGACCCGATCGTCCTCCTGGGCGTACACGACCGGACCCGGGTACATGCCATTGATGGTGACGATGTCTTTGGTCTGGCAAAGTTTGGTGATCCTCTTCGTTTGAACCTTCTCAAATATTACAACACACGCACACGCACACACACCATCAAGACATGCAATTAATTATACCAAGCCCAGATTATCTGGAGACAAATTAATTCAGTTACGTTCAGATTAATTGCAGCGAAACTAGAGACTAGGAGCTAATAGATATTGCCTTCTATAAACATTCCTACGAATTAATTTCTTCTAAGTTGTAGATAGATTAATCAGCCGGCCGGGTTGTGGCACAGCCATGATTGACCTGTATCCTGTGGCATAGACACAGTTTTGTGCAGCTAGATTTACATTTTACAACATAGCTCTGTTTTTTATCGAACTAATACAATATTATATTCTCTAACAGATCGATGCCTTCAACTACTGATCTAAACTACTTGACTGCTATTTAAAGCCAGAGTTGTACGTGTCTTTGCACTTGGAAATTAATTGCAAGAAAGAAAAAAAACTAATTTTTGCAAGGAGGCCTACGGCATTACAATTCCTTTCCCATTATCCAAAGAATGACCAACGCTAAGTTGAGTTTTTATTAGTTAATAATGTCAAGCCAATATATAGGACTTGACTAATAATAATTATGTTAAGCTAGCTCAATAATTAGCTAATAAACAAAGGTAGAGCTAGGCTTCATTTGCTCAAGCTTAGAGTGATTAAGCTCAAATTATGAATATATATATATATAAATTATTACTTTTATATAAAAAAATTTATTTTTATTAATTAGAAATCAATAAAATTTATATATAGTAGAATGCATTTCAAATATAAGTTAAGACATAATAATCACAATAATTAGCTCAAACTACATGAATAGAAGTCTTAAAAAATTTTAAGTTACCACCAGCTGATCGCTTAAAGTTCGAGAGTACTAAACGAATAGAACTTGAACTCCCAGTACGGCATTCACTTGTAAACAAACACACAAATAGAGAGGGGGTAATGACAGAGAGAAACCTTGAAGTCGTAGAACCTCGTAGATCCACCCACAGGCCACTTACTGAGGGCTGCGAAGCCAAGCGGAACGTGGCAGCAGAACAGGAACAAGCTGAGCCAAACCATGAGGTGATGAGAAGACCAATTAGCCATCTCTCCAGAGCTGAAGGTGTGAGCGAGGAAGCTAGAAGGGAAAGAGGAGGAGACCCAATTCTTCTTACAAGTCTTATTCTGAGATCTCTCAGCATATATAGAGCAGAGCGAGAGAGATACGGTTTGGGCAAAAGATTTTTGTCCAGATGTGCATGAGAGTAATTAAGAAGGGCAGGGTTGATGATTCCTCCAACCCAGCGTTCGTAATCATTAGCTGTCGACCGAGGTGGCGCCAAAGAAATCATTACTCTATTCGCTTTTGGTGGCCCTTCTCTCTCTCGTTTTCCTATCCCCATTCGACCACCACAGAGAAGCAAATTAAGAGGTCGAAAAGTTTAAACGATCCCCGCCGTTGACTCAGAGGGGAGAAAGAGAGGGAGAGGGAGAGGGAGGCAGCCAACTGCCCTGCCGTGGGGCCAAACGTTGGAATCAGACACAGCCCACGCCCGCCACCCCATCAATCCAGGATAAAACTCGAGAAAAATAAGGCGTTGGACTTTGAGTAAAGGCGATGATGAAAACGGACACAGGACGGAAGACAGTTGGGAAGGCTAAAAAAGAGAACACTTGCAACTGCTTTCAAAGGAGTTTTACTGCCGTTTGGAAGGGCCAAGAGAGTTTGGAAAACCCTTTTGGAAGGGAGAGCAGACGAATAAAGTGCCTATCTTTTAGGAGACAATGAATATAGCTTTCCTGTCCTGCACTGTGCCAGCGATGGAGGCACGCCTTTGGATGCTGAGATTGCTCGGAAGAGCTTAATTAGAACATGGCTTTTTGGAAGTCATCACTACTGGCTCATGCTTTTACTTTGGGCCTACCTGCTTTTTTCGCCTACAACTTAAAAACAACATCCATTGTTATAGAGCTATCTAAGCGTGGCAAAGGCAGGCCTACGAGTGCACAAGCGCCAAGGCCCCCCCCCCCCCTTTCGTAGTTCAATTGAAAGAGAACATCCAATATAAAATGGGAAAAATATCAAAGATGTGCACTCCTTAAAACGAATTGTGCTTAGCTTGTTCTTTAATTTCTGCGAAAACTTCTTGCTGTAATCTTATCAGTCGAAAAAATCTGGACTGTAGACCCCGGCTTAATTTGCCAATATTATTTCAATGATTCATACTTTAGGGAGATCTCGTAATTTCAATATTGTTGCTAAATTATCAAAAGTCCATCTCCTCTCTGCATTGTTTTTGGTGCTACGTGTGGTCATGCGTAGTGCGTGGAAACAACTCAATCACACGCACACAGGCACCCATTGTTATTTGTGTCGAGACTTTGTACGAGACTTATATGGTATATATAAGTCTTGACCACGTGAGAACTGAGAAGTAATTAAGGTTCGTTTAACTTACTGATTAAGCGTTAAAGTAGATTACATAAATCTTAAGAATGACTATCTTACTATAGCTATTTTCTCATATCACCAAAGCAATCTCTCTGATATTTTTTTATATTACTAAATTATTTTTTTATAATATTATTATATATCTTTTCTTATTAGAAAGATTTAGCAATTCTCTCTATATTGTTATACATTTTTTTTCTTTCTTAGTAGACTATATGCAACCCTATTATATTGTATCAAGGATTAACCAATACTTATATAAATGTATAACATATTAATGAAGCTATTAGAGCTAGGTTAGATTTTAATCTTTTAAATATTCCTTTCTTAGTTATTTGAGCCTTCAGGGTTTGAAAATATCGATTGAAATTCAAGCAAATATTCAAATCCATTTACCTCACCAATTTTAAATCTCATTGGTCCATATTTTTTTCATCACTTTGATAATCCAGAGACACCCCTTGTTTCCTCTGTGTTGATTGAAGATAATCATCTCTCTTGGTACCAACTATCTTGAATATCAAAAATAAATTAGGATTTGTAGATGGTTCTTTGAAGTTGCTAGATATTTCTTATCTTCATCTTTTTTGGATACGTTACGATGATATGATTAATCATGGCTCATTAGCATTGTATTTTAAGAAAATTTTCTATCCTCACACCTTGAAGCTGCTCTTCAGCTTGTTTACTATTTGAAATCTTTGAGTTTTTTATGACTTAAATTGGACAAATTGTTCAAACTCTTACCAATCATTTCTTGGCTTTTGTTTTTTACTTAACTTGTCATCTATTTCTTAGAAATCCAAGTAATAAATATTGTCTTTCATTTAGCTGCGGAACCAGAACATCGAGTCACAACTTGTTGCAAGATTATATTGTAAGACTTAATTTAAACATATTGATCACGATATCAATATATTATTATGATCGATAATTACCTCCAGCCATTATTATTAATGGTCTATCCGATGAGGGTAAGGAATCCGATCTTCCTTGAATCAGCTGCACGGGATCTTGATCTTCCTTTCTTTAGGGATCTTGAACTTCCTTCTTCGATGGATCTTGATTGATCTTCCTTTGATCTTCCTCCTCCTCTCGATGGATCGAGTCTTCTAATCAACGAGCCATCGCATCTGATGGTGTATGCCTTCAGGATGTGCTCTTGATCAGGGACTCAATGCCAATGCCTCCGCTTATTAGGTTTTCCTTTCGATAACCATGTTGAAAACCTTAGGAAGGGTCCCTTTTTATACTCAATTCCTTCACCGCATGCTCCCATCAAGCAAGCGTTCAAATTAAAGGGGGGGGCTGTTATCACTTTTAATTGGAGAAACGTAGTTAATAAAATAAGGACCATTAAAAGACGGGTTATTACATTCTCCCACTTGGTCCGTATATTTTATCAACACTGAACAAGAAACTAAATACATGAATCATAGCGATAGGTCCTCTATAATTGAGTATTATCTTCTATGTATTACAATGCATTCAATTTCTTTACCACTATTCCAAATGTGACAACATAACATAATGAATAAACCATATGTTTATTCAGAGTCCAAAAGAAAAGTTTGTCATTTCTCAAAAGTCATATAACGTGTACACCTGAATGAGAAATAAACAAATGATTGAAATAAGAGTTTCTTTGTACAAATTGTTATCCATACAATTATATCATGGAACCAACTCCCATTCTTATCACATGATCCTTAAACTTCTTAATTGGCATGCCTTTAGTCAAAGGATCAGCTATCATCAATTCAGTGCTAACGTGTTCTATGACCACTTTGTTTTCTTTAACACGTTCTCTTATGGCTAAATACTTAATGTCGATATGTTTACTTCGACTACCACTCTTATGGTTTTTAGCCAAAAATACAGCAGCTGAATTGTCACAGTACAGTTTAATTGGCCTAGTAATAGAGTCAACAATTCTAAGCCCTGAGATGAAACTCTTCAACCATACACCTTGCGATGTAGCCTCAAAACAAGCAACGAACTCCGCTTCCATAGTAGAGGTAGCAGTCAAGTCTGCTTTGCACTCCTCCATGATATGGCTCCACCAGCTAACATAAATATAAATCCTGATGTTGATTTCCGAGAATCAACGCAGCCAGCAAAGTCCGAATCTGAGTAGCCCTCTATCTCCAAATGATCAGTTTGTCTATACATGAGCATGTAGTCCTTGGTCCCTTGAAGATACCTCATGACCTTTTTAGCAGCTCTCCAGTGGTCTAAACCTGGATTACTCTGATATCTTCCCAACATTCCTACTGCAAATGCAATGTCAGGTCTTGTGCAAACCTGAGCATACATTAGGCTTCCAACAGCTGAAGCATATGGAATGTTGTGCATCTGTTCCCGTTCAAGTTCATTTTTAGGGCACTGGTTCAAAGCGAACTTGTCACCCTTCACTATAGGTGCAACACTTGGTGAACAATTTTTCATCCGAAATCTCTCCAAGACTTTATTGATATAAGTTTCTTGAGACAATCCCAAAATGCCTCGAGATCTTTCTCTATGGATCTTAATGCCAATGACATAAGATGCCTCACTCATATCTTTCATATCAAAATTTTTAGAGAGAAATTGTTTCACCTCATATAGCAACCCTTTATCATTGGTTGCAAGTAGAATGTCATCCACATATAGGACCAAGAAACAAATTTTGCTCCCACTAACCTTCTGGTATATACATTGATCCATGATGTTCTCTTCAAAACCAAAGGAAGAGATCACATCATGAAATTTTAAATACCACTGACGTGAGGCTTGTTTCAATCCATATATGGATTTCTTAAGCTTGCAAACCAAATGCTCACCATCACTAGAGGAAAATCCTTCAGGCTGTTTCATGTAAACCTCTTCCTCTAGATCTCCATTAAGGAATGCGGTCTTCACATCCATTTGATGTAACTCAAAATCAAAATGAGCTACCAATGCCATAATTATTCGGAGAGAGTCTTTCTTGGATACAGGAGAAAATGTCTCCGTGTAGTCGATTCCTTCCCTCTGAGTGAATCCTTTGGCAACGAGTCTTGCTTTATATCTCTCAATGTTGCCTTGTGAGTCTTTCTTTATTTTGAAGATCCATCTACATCCAATGGCTTTTACACCATCAGGCAACTCAACAAGATCCCAGACTCGATTAGATGCCATAGATTCCATCTCGTCTTCATGGCATTGAACCACAAGTTTGATTCCTTAGAACTCATGGCTTGTGAAAACGTTTCAGGATCATTTTCGGCTCCAATGTTATAGTCAGATTCATGTAGATACACAACATAATCACTAGGAATTGCTGATTTCTTTATTCTAGTTGATCTTCTTAATTGTGTCAATGACCTCTTGAGGAGTATCTTGCACAACTGATTGTTGATGAACAACACGATCTTCTAGATTACCATCAGCTTGTGAAATCTCAATGACTGGTTGTTGGGCACTTAATTGAGTTTGAGGAGTGCTATAAATAACAACCAATCCCTCACTTGAAGTGGAAGCTGGAATAACTGAATGATCTTTCTCAGAAGAAGCCAAATACTGAGATTGATCACTCCCACTGATCAAGTCATTCTCAAGAAATTTTGCATTTCTTGATTCCACAATCCTAGTGCTGTGAGATGGACAATAAAATCTATAACCCTTGGACTTCTCAGCATATCCAATAAAGTATCCACTAATAGTCCTTGGGTCTAGTTTCTTTTCTTGTGGATTATAGACTCTTACTTCAGATGGGCATCCCCAAACACGTATATGTTGCAGACTTGGTTTCCAACCTTTAAATAACTCAAATGGCGTTTTGGAAACAGCCTTGGTTGGAACCCGATTCAATATATACGCAGCAGTTTTAAGAGCTTCAGTCCACAAGGATTTAGGTAAGTTAGAGCTGACAATCATGCTCCTTACCATGTCCAATAATGTCCGGTTTCTCCTTTCAGCTACACCGTTTTGGTCAGGAGACCCTGGCATGGTGTATTGTGCAACAATTCCATTTTCTTCAAGAAACCGAGCAAACGGACCAGGTGCTTGTCCATTCTCAGTGTATCTACCATAATATTCTCCACCTCTATCTGACCTCACGATTTTAATTTGCTTGCCGCATTGTTTCTCTACTTCTGCCTTAAATACCTTAAAGGCATCTAATGCTTCGTTCTTATTATGAAGTAGGTAGAGATACATATATCGTGAATAGTCATCAATAAATGAGATGAAGTATCTCTGACCATACGAATCCATATCTGGGCTACAGATATCCGTATGTATGATCTCCAGTATTTCCGAACTTCTCTTGGCATTTTTCTTGGACTTGTTGGTTTGCTTTCCCTTTATGCAGTCCACACAAGTGTCAAAATCAGTAAAATCAAGAGTATCAAGTACTCCATCTTTTACTAATCTTTTAATTCTCTCAATGGAGATATGACCTAATCTCCGATGCCACAAAATAGAGGAATTCTCATTTATAACACATCTTTTCATACCAGTTTGGGCGTGCATCACATTATAGGTGGTATTATTTTTCAAATTGATTTGGAAAAGATTGTCTGACAATGTACCATTCCCAATAAGCTTAGATTTATAAAATAAATCAACAGAGCTTTTATTAAAATTAAAGGAATATCCTGCTGGTACAAGCCTTGACACTGAAATCAAATTTCTAGAGAAACTTGGAATATAAAATGTCTTTTCCAAATCCAAAACAAAACCAGAATGTAAAATAAGTCTGCACGTTCCAATTGCTTCCACATGTGAACCCATCTTGTTTCCTGAATAGATGCTTTGTTCACTTCCCAATGGTTTCCTTTGATTTAGAAAACCCTGCAAGGTATTTGAAACATGGATTGTAGAACCAGAATCAATCCACCATGTGTTATGACATATAACCAAATTGGATTCATGACATACGAATGAGGTTAGAGTACCTTTCTTGTCAAGCCAAGCTTTGAATTTGAGACAATCTTTCTTTATATGCCCTTTCTTCTTGCAAAAGAAGCACTTGGACTCCTTCTTGTCTTCTGTATGGATGGATACTTTACCCTTTCCTTTGCGTTTGGCTTTGGGAGCTTAGTCTTTCTCTGAGTGACTAAATGTGCACTTTCTCCCATTTCTAAAATCAGCCTCCCTTCCTCTTGAACACACATGGTCAGAAGTTCATTAATTGACCATTTGTCCTTATGTGTATTGTAAGATATTTTGAAGGGACTATATTGCTGTGGGAGTGAGCTCAAAATAAAGTGCACCAAGAAAGATTCTGACATCTCAACCTCTAGGGATTTCAACTGAGCCGCAATGTCCCTCATCTTCATGATGTGCTCACGCACACCTCCAACCGTAGTGAGCTTCATTGATGATAATTTTGTCATTAGGGTGCTAGCCATTGCCTTATCTGAAGACTCAAATTGTGCATCAATAGCCTTCAGAAGTTCCTTGACATTTTTGCACTCAGGAATTGAACCACGTATACTAGCAGAAATTTTAGTACGTATGAACATCATACTGAGGCGATTGGACCGTTCCCATCGTTCATACGCAGCAATCTCAGCCTGAGTGCTAGTAGATGTAACTGAATGTGGTTCATCCTTCCTGATAGCATAGTCAATATCCATGCACCCTAATTGAAGAAGAATTCTCTCCTTCCATAATTTATAATTATCACCACTTAAATCGGGAATGTCACATTTCATATCAGAAATATTAACAGGCAAAATAGCTGCATAAAAATAAAATCATGTTCATGTAATTGAATTTGAGGCATATAACTTGATGTCATGTTTTACCAATGTAAACATGCAATAACATGAATCAATAACATACAATAACTACCTGTGGGCTAAGTTATTATACTCAAATAGACTCATTAGCTTAATGATGTGACTAACAAATTATATTCCTTTCTTAATTCCTGTGGGTAATTAAGAAAATAATTTGTTATCGCATCCTAATTAATTATATTAGTGCAACAAAAATTCCTGTGGGATAAGATTCATTACATTAATATAATTAGTCACAATTAATGTCATCTAACCTTATGTGATCTTTGCAACTCAATATATAATTTTGATTAATCAAAGATGCTGTGGCTACTCCTCAATTAATCAACATCATATTGATCACATGACATTATATGCATATAGATTAACCAATTTAGCATGATTATTAGGTAGTGATCTTAATCAACGTAACATTTCCAAATCAAGATCTGAGTTAGTCAAATTGGCCAGGCCAGTGAAAGAGAAGTGGGGGTCCCCCGTTGCTTTCCTTAGGTCAGTCAACGGAACCAATTAAGTAACCACAATCTCTTTACCTTTCTAGACACCAACTGACCAATCAGACCTTGAAAGGATTTGCACTGTGATTTTTACACTACCACCAAATTCATGCATAGAATAAATCTAGTATGCAGAACAAAAGACAACATTTCAATATCTATTTAATGAATTTTAAAATTATCATTTTAAAAAAAATTTTTGTTAATTAAAACACGTCCGGCCGTAGCTCATTATTCCCTTGGGCCAGTCTATGCAAAACACCGTAGGCATAGAGACTCAGGAGGCGTATTTTAATACAAAAATTTAAACTCAAGAAACAAATGATGAAAATAAATCATGTTACATGATTTAATAAAACATTAAACAGATAATAAATGTATTTAAAATTCAACCAATTCAGATTTTAAATCTCTTTTTTAATATGTCACCACATGTGGTTATGGAAGCCACGTTTCCGCTGCATTTCTTTTCTTTAGTTTTTCTTTTATTTAATGCTACGTTTCTTTTCTTTTTCTTTCTTTAATGCTATCTCTTTAATACCATAAAGAAATCCAAAAAATCTTTAATGCCAGAAAGAAATCTTTAATAGAAAAGAAAGAGGCCACGTTTTGTTTCCGCAAAAATCAGAATCTGAAATAGGTTTAATGGTTTCTGTCAATTCCGTGAACAAAGATAAGAACTGATCGAAACCTGAGATCCGAAAAACTGAAAACGGAAAACACGCGGCATAAATTGCTTGAAAAGAGAAACTTGGATAGAAATCCTCACAAAATAAGGCAGAGGTTTTAAAAAGCTCTGATACCAAATGTAAGACTTAATTTAAACATATTGATCACGATATCAATATATTATTATGATCGATAATTACCTCCGGCCATTATTATTAATGGTCTATCCGATGAGGGTAAGGAATTCGATCTTCCTTGAATCAGCTGCACGAGATTTTGATCTTCCTTTCTTTAGGGATCTTGAACTTCCTTCTTCGATGGATCTTGATTGATCTTCCTGGTATGATCTTCCTCCTCGCGATGGATCTTGATTGAGTTCTTCTAATCAACATCTTCCTCCTCCTTGCGATGGATCTTGATTGAGTTCTTCTAATCAACGAGCCATCGCATTCTGATGGTGTATGCCCTTAGGATGTACTCTTGATCAGGGACTCAATGCCAATGCCTCCGCTTATTAGGTTTTCCTTTTGATAACCATGTTGAAAACTTTAGGAAGGGTCCCTTTTTATACTCAATTCCTTCACCGCATTCTCCCATCAAGCAAGCGTTCAAATATTAAAGGGGGGGGCTGTTATCACTTCTTAATTGGAGAAATGCTAGTTAATAAAATAAGGACCATTAAAAGACGGGTTATTACATATATGGCTTCAATCCATACTTTATAATCTTGGTATTCATACATATATACACTTTAGCTTTCTTATATTATGATAATTAAGTTGTTCTTCGTATAGCTGAGAATCTTATTTTTTATGACCGAACAAAGTATATTGAAATTGATTATTATTTGTTCATATTAAACTACAACAATATCTAATTCATATTATTCATATTTTTATTACTCAATGGATTGCAAATTTGCTGGCCAAACCTTTGAACAATATAAATTTTGTCATCTTCTTTATAAGTTAGGTATTTATGATGTTCATACTCCAACTTGAATTAAAGTATGAAAGTAGATTACGTAAATCTTGGTATATATAAAGAAATATTGCTGACTGTTTTATTATATTTTTTTCTTCGTATCACCCATACAATTTCTATATATTTTGTTTATATCTGCAAATTTAACCTTTCTACGATATTATTATATTTTTTTCTTATCAATAAGATTTAGTAATCTCTTTGTGTCATTATTGTATATATTTTTTTAGTAGATTGTAGTTGTATTAAAAATTAATCAATACTTATATATAAATATTTAGCATATACAATAAAATTATGATTATTTTTTTCTTCTAAAAACTTCACAATCATCGTTATCTAACAAACTAGTCGTTAATTGATCCACTCTATCGCTTTACGCTTATACCGTCCTTAATTAAAACTTGAATGATATCACTAATTTCTAATAATTAAAAAGGGCGGTGCAACCAAACCGAGGACGACATTCTACCTTACAACCCCTGATCTCAGCCTCACCAATAGCGAGGCAAAATATCGTGACGTAGGTACTACCGAAGGAATTTACTTTTGGGAAACTCTCGAGTAAATTATTCCACACAGATAAGAACAAAACCTCCCAGCACCAAGAGTCCAAATAGAACATGCCTAAAAGGAGAGAACAATGCAGAACGCTAAGTACCGTCTCATCTTAAATCAATGGGCAGGCAGCAGATGCTAGTACGAGTTATATCTTGAATCATTTGATTCCTCGAGATTATAATATTGGTGGTGATCAAACTCTGATCATTAGGTCATGGTATATTAGTTTGGCGGAGGTCCCTCCAATACCTTCAAGAGGGTGCCATCTTGGTGAGCCATGCAGACGTAACGAGTGTGCACCTAAATAACAATAAATTAAGTCTAATTCCCATGCAAAACAAATGATAATAACAATAGGTTATATATTGGTAACTGCTGTCGCTCTCCTGCACCAGATCTCTATTAACGATTATGATGTACGTGCATCACTTCACCTACAACAAAGAATTGAAAAAAAATAAGAGACTATAACTAACCCCTTTCTTATTAGTTTTAGTCTTTTTCCATCCTAAACAAATGAAATGCAATATATTGTTTAGGTTATGATACACTACATTTGAGCAAGTGAGATTCTCTCCCTCTACATTAGTATGAACTGTCCTCTTCTTATACCTTACACACCATGTTTAACAAAGTTATCCTCATGGCTAGGCTAGCCATGTGAGATGATGGATGGTGGGGGAGGCAGTCCAACAGAGAGAACAATTTGAAGTAATGCAAACTTTTGCTGGTATCCTCTCTGTGTTTGATCATTTCTTTTGCTCCACAATGAATAGTGGTTGGTGGAGAATAGACCTGCTTGCAATATTCAATTAACAGAGTGATTTATGAATAATAAATATCTCAATATAATTACCGTACTAAGTCAAGTTGAACCAGGCCTGAGGACTTGTGCTTTTGAGTCCCTGGTCCTTTGGTTTGGCTCCTATAGTTAAGCTCGGAAAAGCAAAGTGGACCCGACCCAGCCTATTGACACCTTGTTATTTTATTGATTGTAAGTGACAACAGTTGTGACGAGCTATATATGCTATGAAAAAATTCAAAAGATTTTATGGAGAATTTTCAGGTGCCTAGACACAAGAAGAGTTGTTTAGTATTACTTTGTAGGCAATGGAACCCTCGAATGGAATGTGAGGTCTTGGATTATGTCCAGAATAGGGGTTTTATTGGCTACCAGTTCAGGTTAAGATGCATGCATCTGACTGACCAATGTTGGCTCAACATGCATCAGTCTGGTCACTGATGTGAGATAGTGTCTCTTTTAACTCGAATAAAAGCTATATTAATTTGATATATATATATATATATATATATGGTTAGATTGATGGCACTTAAATATTTATGCATGAAAAATTTTCCAACCATTGAAGTTTTAGAGAGAGGAGAGAGAAAGTCTCGTGTTTTCGGTGTTAGAAGTGCTCTCTGCCGAGTCTGCTTTAAGATTCGGGCTACGACTTCGTCTTCTCTGATCTCCGGCTCTGTGATCCGTCTTCTCGGCTCTGCTTCACTGTGTGATGGGGACTCAAGCTCAACAGCGCCCTGGTGACTCCGTTGGGGCTGGGCAATCCGGCACGGCATGACATCGGGCCCGTGGCAGTGGGTTCGAATGGGTTGCTCCTTCGCCTCCCCCGTCGGTCGTGGCGGAGCTGGAACGGAGGTTCCCGAGTATAGTCCAAGTGCCTTTGCATTCTCTGGATGCTGAAGAACGATGGGGGAGCCATGCTATCCTTGCTCGCTGCCTCTCTCGATGGATTCCGCCGGAAATCATCGTTCGTGAGTTCCATCAAGCGGGACTGACTGGTGACATCGAAGCTCTTGCCTTGGCAAATAAGCACTTCATCTTCCATTTCTCTGATATCCGAGCTAAGGCTCTTGCACTGGGAAGACCATGGGTTGTTAATGGACAAACTATCATCACGGCAGAGTGGCGTCCGGAATTCGTCCCAGTCGACAGCTCCATCCACTCTGCTCTGCTCTGGATACGGTTGCCACAGCTTCCAATTGAGTTTTGGAGTGACGAAATTCTCTCGTCCATCCTTGCAGTGGCCGGGGAATTCCTTTACTCTGATGAATCACCAAGGCAAGGAAGCGTGGAAGCTTTGCTCGGGCCTGTGTCCGAGTGGATCTAGGTTCGCCTCTCCGGCCAGGAACTCGGATCCGTGGAAGCAGAGACCCATTTTGGCAACAATTCTCATATGAAAATCTTGAAGGAATCTGTGATGATTGTGGATCAGTGCATCTCAATGGATCGTGCCTTGCTGTGACGGATTCTTCCGCGCGTCTTCCGGCCTGCTTTTGGGCCCTGGATGGCTGCTATCAGACGCCGGAAATCCAACCAGGATCCTCCGTCGGGTGGCCGTCTTGCTCCTCCCGGGTCATCCCCTGCTTTGGCCGACGGATGGCAACTCCCTAAGAAACCAGCCCGCCGGCAGCCGAGCAGGGGTACTGCCTCGCTCTCTCCTTCCTCGGTGACGAAGTCCCAGGGTGGTTTGGCCCTTGCGGAGAAGTCGGCTTCGATCCCAGGCGGCGTTGTCTCTGGCAGCCAAGCTGAGGAATTCCTGGGTTCAGCGAATGAGATGAAGGAAGCCCTGTGCCGGTTGCTACTGTAGCAATGTTTCAGAAACATTTGATAAAAGGGGCTGATAAGGGCAATGATTCCAATCCTTTTGCATGCTTAGAGCCCGATACATCGATTGAGCAGCCTAAGTCCCGGGATGATGGCTACTCTGGCCCTTCCAAGAGGACCCGGCCTGTGGACCTTGTTCCTCAGCGAGTGGTTTCCAGGACCACTAAAGGGAAAGCGAAAACTTCTACTGGAGGGAAAGCTAGATCACAGGGGTCTTTCACTTTTCTAGCAACTGGTGACTCTTCCCGGGGGTCTCTTGACCTCTCTGGGCCAGGGAATAAGAAGTCTCGTCGCAAGGAAAGGCCGGGTCTGCCGTCTGCTTCAGGTCTCTCCTTGCCAGTCCAGATGGAGCAGCTAATCATGATTCGGCGGTCCTTCTGCTTAAGAAGGCTATCCTTCGGGGCGAGGAGGCTGAAGCCATGGAATCGTCCTGCTCTAAGGATCCGCTCTGCGGATGTGGAAGTTGTATCCATGGACTTGTTCCATCCGGAGGATTGTAGGGGCAAGGAACCTGTGGGTTCTCTTCCAGCTGACGACCGCCTTGTTGATGAGTTGATGGGAGATAGGGTGGGGGTCCCCCCCTTTCATGCCTCTGAATGAAGATTCTTGTCTGGAATGTGCGCGGAGCCCAGAAACCATCGTTTCGCTCTGCGTTTGGGAGGCTTTTGCAGCTTCATGGTTTTGATATTTGTGTTCTTCTAGAAACTCGGTTATCGGGGACCAGTCTTGATCGTTTCCGACGTATGGTCTCCAGATCTTGGGTTTCCTATGCTATTGACTCTGTTGGTCTCTCCGGAGGGATTGTGGTTTTGTGGAGAGCTGACAATATCAAAGTGGATGCATTTCATTACTGTGGTCAACAAGTTGCTCTGGTAGTTTCTGACGGATATCATGCTCCCTGGCTTCTATCGGGTGCTTATGCTAGCACTGACTTCAGGGTGCGCCGGGTGCTATGGGCTGAGATTCATTCTTTGCTTTCCCAGGGTATTCCTTCTCTTATTGCGGGTGATTTCAACTGCATTATCGGGGCCAATGAGAAAAGAGGTGGCAGGCATGCGGTTGATTCAGTGGAAAGATCTGAGTTCAGAAACTTCATTGCTTCAGCTGGTCTTTTGGATTTGGGATTCTCTGGGCCTCAGTTTACCTGGTGTAACAATCGTCAGGGTTCTGCTAGGGTGTGGGAAAGACTGGATAGAGCCTTGGCCAATCCTCAGTGGCTCCAGCTTTTTCCCTCAGCCAATGTTACTCATCTGTCTAGAATTGCTTCGGATCACTGTCCTATTCTGATTTCTACTGATGTGCCTTTCCAGCAGAGTAGGGTGTTCCGATTTGAGAAATTATGGACTTTCTATTCTTCTGCTAGATCTGTCATCTCACAGGTTTGGCGGTTGCCTGTCAGAGGGAGTGCCACCTACAGACTTTCTCGGCGTCTGGTTCTTGCTAGACGTAGACTATGTAGTTGGAGTAAAAGGGAGGTGGGGATATTGCTCGACGGGTTGAGCAGACTGAGTCTATTATTTCGTCTCTGCAGTCAAAGGAGGACCAAGAGGGATTTCTTCCTGATTCTGATCTTTTGACCCTTAGAACCAACCTGTCTCTTCATCACTCTCTTTTGTTACAACAGGAGACTTTTTGGAGGCAGAGATCCCGCATTCAGTGGATTCAGGAAGGGGACTCCAACACTAGATTCTTTCACCAGGCTACTCTTAAACGCCGTGCTGCGAACCGCATTAGACGGCTTATTGATGAGGAGGGCAACCCTCAGGAGGAGTTCCATATGATCAGGGATCAGATGCTCCATTTCTTTCAGTCTAGATGGTCTGAGCACTCTGGTGAGGGGTACCCTATTTTCCCGGTCTCCCCTTCCTCTAGGGTATCTGATGTGGAGAATGCTCTTCTCATCCGTCCGATTTCTGAGGATGATATTCGGCGGGCTTTATGGGATCTTGGTATTGACAAGGCTCCTGGACCTGATGGGTTCCCGGCTGTTTTCTTTCGCCACTACTGGGATATTGTTGGACAGGAGGTGGTGCAAGCTATTCAGCTTGTTTTTCAGTCTAAAGCAATTCCAGCAGATTGGAATCGGACTCTTATCACCCTGGTGCCCAAACGCCCTGATGCTTCCTCTCCTCAGCACTTCGGCCTATTAGTCTCTGCACCACCTTATACAAAGTATGTGCGCGCATCCTGGTTTCCCGAATGTGTTCTGTGATGGCTCGCATCATCTCTCCACAGCAGGGGGCTTTTCTCAGGGGGCGCAGCATCACTGACAATGCTCTGCTTGCTCAGGAATTCATGCATGACCTTCAGCGAGCTCCCAGCCGACAGGGTCTTATGGCTGTCAAGCTCGATATGGAGAGAGCTTATGATAGATTGAGCTGGGATTTCCTGCGCCACACTCTTTCTGGGTTTGGATTTACGGAGCTCTTTGTTGACTGGGTGATGGCCTGTGTTTACCGGCCTTCCTTCTCTCTCCTTATTAATGGTGGTCAGACTGATTATTTTCACTCGGAGGTTGGGTTGAGACAGGGTTGCCCTCTTTCGCCTTTCCTGTTCATTCTCTCGGCCGATTCTTTCTCCCGGGCGCTATCTCAGGCTCAGGATAGCAACTCTTTGGTCCCTTATACTGCTGGTCCCCAAGGGCCCTCCCTTTCTCACCTTATGTTCGCTGATGATTGCATTCTTCTGGGAAGGGCCACTGTTCGCAATGCTATCACTTTTGCTACTATCATTCAGTCTTACTGTAGTGCTTCAGGGCAAAAAGTCAATATCACTAAATCTTTGATCTGTTTCAGCCCTAGGACGAAGCCTACTGTTAGAGGGACTATTTCACAGATTATGGGTATTCCTAATCAGGCTGATCAGCTATCCTATCTTGGAATACCTATTACGGGGAGGCGGCCTCGCATCTCTGACTTCAGTAACTTAGTTAGCCGGGTCCGTGACAGATTGGATGGGTGGCAGGTCACTGGGCTCTCTATGATGGCGAGGCTTTCACTGTTACGCTCGGTGCTATCTTCCCTACCACTCTATCTGCTTGCCAATGCTGCTGTTCCCTTGTCTTGTTTGAGGAAGATCGAGAGACAGTTCCGGGATTTCCTTTGGGCTTCGATGCAGGATGGGCATGGTATTCACCTCCTGGCTTGGGATATTGTTTCTATGCCGATTACTGAGGGTGGGCTCGGGATCCAGTCGCTCATTGTTAGGAGGGAGGCTCTGATTGCGAGGCATGCTACGCGGTTCTTGCTTGATCCGCACTGTTTGTGGAGCTCCTTTATGCGGGCCAAATATGGAGACTGGAATTCTTCCTCTCCTCCTCAGCTTTTCCCTGGGTACTCTTTTTTCTGGAAAGAGGTTTGCCGGCATGCTCCGCCTATTTTGGACAGCATCTCTTGGTCGCTAGGCGATGGGGCCTCTGTTGATATTATTCATGACACCTGGATAGCTGACCTTCCTCTGTCCCGTTGGCCGACTTTTGTGAGTTCTGACATCCCTCAGGGTATGAGGGTGATTGACTTATTCGGTTCGGATCGCTCTGCTTGGTCTTCTTCTATGGTCTCCAGTTTTTTTGGAGCTGAGCTTTGCCGGCGCATTCTTGCCATTCCTCTTACTCCGGGTCCCACCCCTGATATTAGGGTTTGGAGGAGATCCTGTCTGTCCCGTGCTCCTATTAGAGATCTTGTTGAGATTTACAGCCCTCAGCCTCAGCATTCGATTGATTTGAAGTGGATCTGGCATCTCCCCATTCATCCCAGGGTGCGGCTCTTTATGTGGAAACTTGCATGGAACACACTTCCTACTTGTTCCCTGCTCTCCGCGAGAGGCATGAGCATTCTGCCTACTTGCCCTTTATGTGGTAGGGAGGACGAGACGGTTGGTCATGCTATTTTCAGTTGCTCCCAGCGAGACAGATCTGGCAGATTTCAGATGATGGTCCTTGGGATCAGGGGTCTGAATCCCTGTGTAGTCACTTTTTGAGTATCATCAGGGAGGATATGGGAAGAGGACTCCACCTTCTGGTTTCGAGGAGGGCTTACACTGCTTATCAGATTTGGTTATCTCGGAATCGGCTTCTGTTTGCTGATGAGACTATTCATCCTCGCAGGGTTGTTAGGGCTGCCTTCTCCTTAGCTGCTGAGTATACCTTCCATCAGAGATTTTGGTTTTTTGCTACCCCTGGCCACTGGGACTCCCCTGCTGCTTCGGCAGCGTACCGGCGTACGGTTTTCATTTCTTGGGAGCCCCCACCTCCAGGGTTTGTTAAAATCAACTTCGATGGTAGTGTTCGCGGCAGATGTGCAGGCTCAGCGTTTGTGATTCGTGGGCCTGACGGTGAGATGCTGGCGTCTGGTGGATTTGGTCTTCTTGATTCCACAGTGCCCTTTACGGAGTTGTGTGCTGCTTGGGCTGGTATCTGTTGTGCTATTCGCTGTCTAGGAGCTCGCAGCATTATTGTTGAAGGGGATTCCATTACGGTTATCCGCTGGATTAGGCAGGACTCCCGCGCCCGTGTGCCTATCATCCCCTTGCTTGGAGATATTCATTCTACCCTTCAGGGTATCTCTTGTGCCAGGATTAGGCACATCTACCGGGAAGCCAACTCTGCGGCAGATTGGATTGCTGCTAGGATGACGTCTTATGCTGATTCTTGGAGCTGGAAGCCGGGTGAACCTTGCCCCCCTGTTCTTTCCCAAATTTTGTACTCTGATATCTCGGGTTTGACTCACCCTAGATTGATGTGATCATCCGCTTGTACCAAAAAAAAATATATATATTTATGCATGTATGATATGTTATTGTACATAGGTATCTGTGTGTTGGAGACCAAGTCCAATCAGAATTTCAAGCCATATCTAATCATGAAAAATTAGAAAATAGATATCTAACATTAATAATTTCAGCAGTTAATTTTGACCTATTATCTCTAGTTTACTTACTGATTAAAACTCACATGGTTAGTGAACATTAAAAGAATGATAGACCTTAATCTCTTTCGGTGGCTAAATATTTTAGTAACTTACCATAAATTTGACCGATTCAATTCAGATCTAGCCAAATGTTATAATAATTTATTATAAATTTCGCTCATCCAATTCAAATCAAATAGTCATTGAGTCAACTACTAAGTTTAAGATAGTGCCTGATGTCAAGGGCAACCATGCTTTGATGAAGGAATAAGGTTGATTTCTTTTGCGATTAAACAACCTCTACCCCCAAGCCCACACCCTCTTTTTCTTTTTTGTCAAGGACAATGCAAAATTCTGGCTCAACCACTGATCAAAAGTAGTGGGTTATTTAATTCACAATAGAACTTCTTGCCTTATTTAAGTCATGGAAAAATAATAAAATAAAAAAAAATTGCTTGGACTGTAGGAAAGCATGATAATTAAAATATGCCTGTGGATTCTTAATAATTATTGAGAATTAAATAAATCTAAGAACAAGAAAAAACTCATCACCCATTGGTTTTGCGGTCAACCTGGCAATACAAGGCTTCTTGTTTCAAACCGGTCCAAGCTCTTGTTCTCCAATAAATTAGATCGGAACGATGCAAATCAATGCATGAGAGGCCAATTACCTAAAATCATTGAATTTGATTTCAGAATCACTGCTCCAGTTCACATACATTATTCCTGTTATAAATAACAATCAAATTGCACAGGAAAGTAAATCTACGTGCATGCGCCAAGATTTATGCGGTGCCCCCCATGCAACATGAAGCTTGTCCTCACTTCCTAAGAAGTGAAGCCAAAAAAAACTGAAGTATGGGTTGGCGTGGCTCTGGCATCTTTTCATTCATCCCATGGTAAAGCTTTTTATTTGGAAGCTTGCATAAAATATTTTTTCTATCTGTTTCCTATTCTCTATGAGAGGCATGAGTATTCTGTCTACGTACCCATTATATGGTCTCGAGGAGAAGACGATTGATCATGCTATATTCATATGCACTAGAGCGAGACAGATATGGCAGATTATGATGATTGCCTTTGGGTGCATGAATTTGTTTTCTTGCATATCTCTTTTCTAAGCCTGATCAGGCAGAATATGGGGAGAGATAACCATCAGCTCGGACCCATATGGGCTTACACAGCTTACCAAATTTGGTTATTCCGGAATCGGCTAGTGTTCACTGACGAGATGGCTCCTTCCTTCAGGGTTGTCAGGGTTGTTGTCCCCTTATCAGCTGAGTATGCATTCCATCAGAGTTCTCTTGCTTCTGCTAGCCCTGGCCACTGGGTTTCCTCTGTTGCTTTGGCAGCGCACCGATGCATGGTCTTCATATCTTAGGATCCCCCACCTTCAGAGTTTATTAAAATTAACTTTGATGGGAGTATTCATGGTAGATGTGCAGGATTGGCTTTTATGATTCGAAGGTCGGATGGTGCGATATTGGCGACTGGTGGATTCGGCCTTTTTGACTTCTCGGTGCCTCTTGCTAAGTTGTATGCGGCGTGGGCTGCTATTTCTTGTGCCATTCGGAGCCTGGGTGCCCACTGTCTTTTTATTGAGAGTGACTCTATTATTGCTATCCGCTGGCTCCGTCAAGAATCCAGTGATCATTTGCCATCCCTCCCCTTGATGTGCGACATCCGATCTATACTTCAGGGAGCTGATAGTACTTAAATTTAACACATCTATCGGAAAGTCAATTCTGCAGCTGATTGGATTACCGTCGGGGTGGCCTACCACACTGGATTTTGAATCTGGAAGCAGGGTGACCCCTGTCCTATTGTTCTTACCCAAATATTATATTCTGATATTTCGGGTTCGACTCATCCTAGAATGGTGTGATCACCATCCAAAAAAAAAAACTGAAGTAAACTAAAGTTGGCTGTTGGAGAACCTGAAACCCAAGTTGGTAAACCTTCATATCTGATGGGAGTTGATTTGGTTCGACAATGGGGATTCATGTAGTCTTTTCTCAAATTCTAACATGAAAAGATGGTAGTGTTGTTGCTAAATCACCCTCCTTGATGTTAGACAAAGATGAGGATCCAAAGAACGATGGTTACAAGTCTGAGAATCCACAAACGCCTCCTTCTTGGGCAGAAATCCTGCAAGAAAGTTCCCGGTGACTGGTTGCTCCGGTGGGAGCCCTCCAACGCTCAAGTGAGTAACTAGAAAATAGTAGTCAGTGGTGGACTGAAAGACTTAGCCAAAAACTTGGAGTTTTGATTCCCTTCTCATCATGAGTGAAGGTTCTTATACCTGTTCAGGAGCCCCTCATCCCCTCTTTTGAAAGGTTGTTAATTTTGAGATGGCATCACCCGACAAAGGGTAGGTGGCAAGGCCAATAGGTATAGGTCGCAACTACCCCTGAGCCTATCAGGGGTGGACTGCCATCCCTTTGTCTGGTGCAGCACCGTAGACGGTAGGCATGTCTGGTCTTATTGGGCATGCGCTGTAACTGGCAGTGGTCGCGGAGGCCATGTGCAGTTGCAGATGGTAGGTGAACCGCATGGCAGCTGTAGGTGTCAGACGGATCACGTGGGGACCGCTATAGACTAACTTTGGAGTCGGTGTTGGAGGCCGACTCTGGCGTCAGTCTTGTAGTTGGTGCTGGAGACCGACTCCGGAGTCGGTCTTGGGGGCCGGTTCTGGCATCGATTTTGGAGGCCAGCTCTGGAGTCGGTCTTGAAGGCCGGCTCTGATGTCGATCTTGAGGATCGACTTGATTAGATGGGAGCCTTGAGGATCCCTACTAAATAGCTTTGCTTGTTTAACTCTCATCTTCGTTGATTATTTTATTCATTAGTTTCAACGTGACTTGATCAATCAGATCAGGTAGCATTCAGCCATGCCTTCTTAAGAGTGACGAGAATGCATAGGCTCCCCAAGGATCATTCACATGGGGTTGGAGATTTGAGTGCTTTGCTTCTCGCCATGATATCCATTGCTAGAAAGGCAGAGGTTTGCAACACAGGTACCTCCCAAGTTTATTAAATAAACGAAGTGGAATTAGCATCCCCAACCATGGCATAGCGTGTAGTACGCTAGTACATTGTAGTACCATGTTGGTCGGAACTTGGGAGGTCCAGTTTTTCAACCTAGCTAGAGTAGCTGGACCAATTCAACCAGTTTTCTATGACACCAAGGACATGCTAAGCGGCAGAGATGCCATGCCATCATGCAATGGCGCAGCGTCTTTTGAGATTTTTAATTGGGGAAGAACGGGTTAGAATGAGCCACCAAAATTTTGATGCCCCGGGAAGCTCTTTTCTGAATGAGCCTTAAGGCAAACTAATGACTTAGATGTAGTGAGTAGTCACTCATGACAAAGTCTAACGAAAAAATTGACATCATCAACCATTGTATGATTAACTAAATCCATTTAGTTTGACAAAATCTTGCTAGATTCGCAGAGCTTAAAAGTATAGACCAAACCTCAAATAAATCATGAATAAGAGCATCAAAAGGCATGATACCTGCTTATCAAATAGAAAAGCTTCTTGCCAAGGGATCAAGTAAAACAGTATAAATATTGCACATAATTATTAATATCTTTCCTTCATGTGATCTCCGGCAACACTTGATATGGAGATCGCTACTTGCATTCCTTAATAACAAAATTGAATATATGCTTTCACTGATCAGTATAAATAGTGCAAGTGCATTTATTCACGCCATTTTGGGGCATTTGATTGCAGAATACAACAAATGAAAAAAAGATGATGATGACGAACAGTGTGATTACTCTTCCCATGGCCGCAGGTACCCAAAGAAACCTACGAGCTTGGAGACGTGAAGTAGGATTCCTAGTCTGCGAGACCACCACATGCCCAAAAGCACATTCAGATCCATCCCTTTTGGTGAATCTGCATACATGCATCTCTATCTGCCTTCCCCTCTGAACTGGAGTATAGATGATCCAACTTCAACCATTTCCAGTGATCTCCATGTCTCTTCTTCCTCTTCGCGAAACATGCTGATTTCCACAAGATCATAAGAGTAGGGGGACTAGAGCTTCTTCAATTGTGCTCTGCTCTCGTCATCAGCATCAGTCTCAAATCAATTCCCTGATGAAAGACAGAGCAAAGCCATTAGCACTTGTAATATTCTACAGGATTCAGAAAAGTTTTTGTTTTATATTAGAAAAGTAAAGAAAAATAGGAGGTTCAATTAGCAGCAGAAAAAGTTGAGCCAGTTTGGTACAACATTCATAGAAAGAATCACTGTGATGATATGACACCAAAATACTATCCGGATTAAAGCTATGCATCGTTTATTGTCATCATGGATGCTCAGAGCTATTTATAGACTTTCATGCCAAGCCTGAATAGAACCACAGAGGCATCCAACTTTCAGCAGAAAATCAATTCAAGGTCAAGGACAAGATGAAAAGTGGGAAAGGAAGCAAGGTTAGAAAACAGTGAACAAATATCTTCACTCAAGACATTTTTTTAAGTTCAGATATGATTAGTAACAAATCACACCAATTGCAGCACGACAGTACAGAATTTCAGCTCCCCTATATTTGACACTACTTATCTACCTCCATCACATGTCTCAAGCTCTAAATCACTACACAAGTGCACAGTTAGAAGTATGTAAATAATCCCTTTATGTCTGCGCAAGACAACAACAATAAGAAGGTGCAATCATACGTTAGTCTAGAAGACAGTAAAGGCGTAAATCTTCATCATGAGTCAACCATTACCCTTCACAACATGCTCTTCCAATAATTGTTGCCTAACACCATACTACTTGCATACATAGTATCAGATGCAACACATTTGATGCTTATAATAGTATATTGGCAATTGAAAACAAATTCTGGGATCATGCTCCACACATTCTGGATTAGTAATAGCAAGAAACCTACATTTACGACTGTAATCCCTGATCTGTTACACTGACACTTTTAACTTCTTTGTTTATATAAAGAAAGTTCAATTACAGAATTAGCAATTTCATCTATCATATGATACCAGTATTTAGCATGTGCAATGCATATGAAGGGGAGAAGAATGGCTGGGATTTTTAGGGACGACTATGGTCTAAGGCCAGCTTCAAATCTAGGGTCTGGCGATTCAAGGGGTGATGGAGGATTCTGCATTATATATAGACCAGTCTGTCACCTGGACAGCTGACCTAAGATTCAGCTAGAGAAATCATGAGGTTCCAAGACAAATAACAACAACAACAATAAAACTCCAATCCCAAATTAGTTGGGGTATAAATCCTTTTTCTCAATTCTGCTCAAGATGTTTTAAAAGCTGGACCCTGTTTTCACAAACACCAATTACACTCATTGACATTTGGGAATTTTGAACATGCAACACATACCCATCCAACTTCTACAAAATGCTCCAGCAATCTTTTATCATAGCAATTCAGCAAGTTTTATTGCTAGACCAATGGCTAGCAATTCAGTAAGTTTTATTGCGAGACCAATGCCAATATTCGCCCAATTTACTTATCGTGCAGCTTAAGTTGTTTCCATAGAAACAATATTGATCAGATTGATCAATCAAAGACAAGGATTTGGTCAAACTATTGGGTCCTCTTGATCAGGTCAATAGCAGGTTCCAAGGTCTTGAGCATTCAATGACTCAAAATTCATAATGAAGTAAAAGTAAACCAACAAGCAGAAAAGCAGATAAGATAGAAGTGCAATGGAAGAAGATAATCTTGATATATTATAGAAAAAAATCCAACTGAATAAACCAAGATACAAAGTTTAACTACAGCGTTACTACTCTTACCGAATTCTGGGCAGGTTGACCACGGACGGCTGCAAGCGAGAATATTTCTATATCTCTATTCCTATGATAAGGATGCTTAGCACATGATTCACTCTGAGGCAGTTGTCACGCGAATTTTTATTTTATCTTTTCCGGTGGTGTTGCATTCAGCCTCTTTCTCCTGGTTAAATATTTGCATTGTCGATGGAACTGCTTTTCAGTCAAACCCACTCTTTTGAACAGTTATCATGGTAGCACATTCACTTCACCCATGATCAGCCCCATCACCCGCGTTCTTTGGCCCTGAGTGTGTGTTCTGCAACCATGCTCAATTCTACACACCCTACACATTGACATTATGAGACATATGCCTTCTTGCGACACATCCTTTATGAGAATCATAATTCCCACGGCAATTCAGCCACCAATTTTGGTTTAGGGCAAGCAAATTTCATATCTTACAGAATCTGATATCAACATTCCCCCCTTCACAAAGCAAAAGCTTTGTATTCGGGTCATTGGATATTACCTTCTATCCATAAATTGTAGCAGTCTTGTCCTCCAGCATATGCAGTTTTGTGGAAGAATCACCGGGCTTCTAGCTCGGAAACTTGAAATTATCATCTACCATGACCACTCTTCGTAACGTGCGTCAATCTTCAGATGAGGAAGCCGGCAACTTGAAATTATCAGTCTTGATTCCACCTTTCTTCTATCCTATTCAACCCCTTTGTTCGCTGCTCAATCACTCAGAGGCCTAAAGCCTTTGAAAAGGCTAAAGGCAAAACCAAAAGTCCCTAGTCACTGCCAAAACTCAAGGAGGCTGCTCCAAAGGCTCTTCCTAAGGTCTCTATCAAAGAGCATATTCAATCTGTTCCTAGATCATCTCAATCGGCTCAAGAAATGGAATCATCGACCGCTCAAGGGCAAGTTAAAGCTAAAGGGAAAAAGAAACTAACTCTTCCTTCAAATCCCTCATATGATGATGAAATTCCCTTAGCCTAACAACCTTATTTAAATAGTCCTCAATCTCCAATCAATATGCCACAAAAGTCTTTGGTTTATTAGGAAGTTGTTTGACCTCCAGTAACATTGCCTTATGCACTTATGATTGATGTTGTAGTGCAGCCAAGTGAGATTCACCTCTACCCCTTCCTTGGCCATCACCAAAGAAACCGAAGGTCATGAGGAAGAAACACTTGGCACCCAAACCACAAAAATTTACTCCTATTGTGGTCAACCTTGATCCAGAGAAGCCTTTATGGCCAAGGTAAGAAAGGCCAAACAAGATAGGACTTCTCAATCTTCAAAGGTATATAATGTCCATTATTTTATCGTTTACGGCATTCAGATAGCTCAATGGAAACTAAAAATTTCTGCTGTAACTTCTTGTGAACTTTTCTTCCAAAATTTTTTTTCTATAACTTCTTGTGCATTTTTCCTCCACTCAATGTCAAGGAGATGCTCAAGTTTAAGAAGTTATCTGTGAGCCTACTCTACAGATCGCTCATGAAGAACCTCTTCATGATATAAGAGCCTAAACAAAACTACCTTAACATTCTAGATAACTTTCACCTGTTGAAGTTACAGGTCTAGCAGAAAAATAAACCCTTGCTAAATCAACAACCGTATATCACCCTGTGAAAGTTGACAATGTTGATCATGCACCCTTTCTATCAGAGAATCCCTTCCCCATCAGGGTAGGTAAAATATTTCTTGAACCATTATACTCTTCAGTTAGTTGACTATTAATTACTGTTTTCATTTTGCACTAGGGTATGCCTGTAGTCTTGAGGTCAACTACCCTTTCTCCCTCCCAACTAAAATTCCAATGCAACCATCAACCATACCTCTTTATCAAAAAAAAAAAGAAAAAAGAAAAAAAACAACAACATACCTTCCTAGTTGATAATCTTGATGATTTGGACCCTTTTGCCTCAACGGATGATGACTATCTTTTCCATGAAATTGGGTCTCCAGTTGCTTCTTCCAAACAACCTATTCAATCAAAATCTATAGTGAACCTATGTCAATTTAAAAAGGTTGATGATGCCTGATCATCGATCTTGAACGTCGGGAGAAGAGAGCTGCTTAATCCGTGGTCCCACGCCTAGTTGGATGACCTACAAAAAGTTTTAAGACCAGAGGGATGCTCCGGTGGGGACCCTTCGATGCTCAAGTCAGTAACCGGGGTCACAGCTGAGAGAGAGCTCAGACGAGCTCTAGAAAGAAAAAATGAGTTCCCAAAAAGGAGAGAATCCCTTTTTGGGTATCAGGGTAGCGAGTGTTGAGTTTTCATTGTGTGTACCTTGTTCCTGAGTGGACTTACCCTTTTATAGGGGGTTGACACCTGCACAACTACATGGAGTTCCGTAAGAAAGGAATGTCCGCGGGGTTCGTGGGGTTGCGTGAATTTGGACTGGTTGATGGGTCCTGTCCCATCGGAGAGGAAAAAACGGCGGTTGGTGAGTTACATCCCATCAATCAGTGGGGCTAATAGGTAGTTAGGTCCAGTTCCATCAGCGGCGTGGCCAGTTGGTAGTTGGGCCTGGGATGCCAGGCGGCGCGGGTCAGAAGGACGGCGGCGTGAATAGCCAAGACCATTCTGGGGCCGACTTGAGACAACCTCGACCCTCCTAAGGGCGCCGAGGCTGTGTAGGACCGACTTGGCCGACTTGGAGATGCCGGGGCCGAGCGGGGCCGACTTGGAGATGCCGGGGCGGGGCCGCCCTAAGATTTTGATTTTGCCATAATTGCCCTCGTGGCTACGTCAGCCACGTCAGATGCCCCCCTAAGCATGAAGGGCCACGTGCCCGCTGCCCTTTGGGCGAGAGGGGTGCGAAAATTCAAAAAATGGTTGCTCTTTAGTGCGCTTTTAATAGCTTGGTGAGCTGGCGCATCGTCCCGAGGCAGTGTCGCTTCAAAAATCTTTCACAATCATGCGGTAGGTGGGAGCTGACATTAGCGCCGGACGCCTCAAAGAGGAAGTCTATTGGGGGAATGAAAAAAGGTAAAGGTCATCATTGCCTCTCCGTTTTCTATGCCCCGCGATTGGTCGGGGATCATGCTCCTCGGGGCGAATCGAGGCGGCACGTCTCGGGCACAGGAGAGATTTTCGGTGGACAGCTCGTGGTGCAATAGGAGAGTGCCACGTGGCGAGGCCTTGATTATCGTTGTCCGAAGATGGGGGTATAAAAGCGCCCCAAGGGCATGGGGAAAGCTTTTACATTGCCATCGCCTTCTTCCAGCTTTTCTTCTCCAGAATTCTTCTGCAACATGAGCCCCTTTTTGTCTTCAAATTCTCTTTGATTTCTATGTTAGTTTCTTCTTTCATTTTCATTCATAGACCGTCGTGCTGTTAGGGAAGGTAAGAGGCCTATAGTAGAAACTTCCCATTCCAATAGTGAAGACCAGACCCCTTTAGTTAGCCAGATGTCTCGGTCGGTGGGTGGTATTACCATCCGTGATCGACCGACGACAACCGAAACTCCGTCTTCCTCGGCCTCCCCTATTAGGGCAGTTCCCATGTCCTCCCGCCGTCCAGGACAACCTCTGGCGGTGAGTTTTGATCCAGCAGGTCCGTCAGGAGTAGCCTCAACTGTGACCCCCAAAGACATAGAGGCCATTAGGGCTAAGTACATGGTCCACGGCTTCATTCATCTGTCCGCGTCGGGGCCTAAAGATAGAGTGACCTTCACCTACCCTGGTCGGGTCGCTCTGTATGAGGAATTTTTCTGGTGCGGGCTGTGCCTTCCTCTCCACCCCTTTTTCCTGAACCTTTTAGACAGGTATAGGCTAGTGCCAGCGCAGTTGACTCCGAACTCGATTCGGATCATTTGCGCCTTTGTCATTCTTTGTTATTTCTAGGAGGCTCGGCCCGGGCTATCACCATTCCAGGCTTTCTACAAGCTCCACCACCAAGGTGAGGGGACCTGGTGGGCTTTCACCGCTAGGCCGGGTAGGGCCTTCCCCCTAGGTCTTCCGTCCAAGATTAGGGGATAGAAATTCCGCTTCCTTTTTGCCCATGTCGAGGGGGTGAGGACCGATTGGATGGAGCTGGACACCAGCTCCAATGATAATGCCACCGTGGGGGAGAGAGATAGGAAACTCTTCACCCAATTGTCCAACTGCCAAATCCCTGGCTACAAGGAACTTCTATCCGAGAAGAACCTGATAGAAGCCGAGTTGGCCTTGACAGTTGGTGAGCATGACGCCCGATTCCTTCTGTCTCGATCGGAAGATTGCTATACGTTGTTGCTAACATTCCTCATTTTTGGATTCAGCGATAAAGTTCTCCGTCGATGCATTTGAAGCCGCTTTGAAGCAAAAGAGGCCGGCAGCTGGGGAAATGTCAAGGCCAGCGAAGAAACTCAAAGGAAGGAGCGTGCCGAGCTGGCTCAAGCCGCTGAAGTCCCTGAGGCTCCAACGCCTGCAGAGGAGCCAGTTGAGGAAGCGCCGGTTGGAGAAGTGGTCCCAAGGCCGACCGGGATCGAGACAGAGGAAGGAGAGACTTCGGTTACCACCAAAGCCATCGTGGTGATTGTGGATCTTGAAGAGGAAGCCCCTGCCGCCGCCGACGTGCCCGAGGCAGGGCAGGTTACAGTTGCCATCAGCCCTCCGGCTACCGTCAAGCCAGAGACGGAGGCTGTTCCCCCAACTGTCGGAGAAGCGGAGCTAGTCGCCAGAAGGTCCAGAGCTGGGATGGAGGCGATCGAGAAGCAAAGGGATGAGCTGGGGAGCTCATCCCAACAATCAGCACGCTGCCCAACTCACCCTCGGGCTGAAGGGCCGCAGGAGAAGATGGCGCGGCCAGCACCTGTGCTCAGCTCGATGACAGACGCCAGGCGGGCCGCCTATCTCTTGTCAAAGTTTCGGACTACCGAGTCCGAGGAGGAGACGCGGGGGATGAGCCACTCCGCGCTCCTAGATATAGTGATGGTCTCCGTTGTCCAGGTAATCCTTTGAGTTCCTTTTGTTTTCGGATGTGTCTTCCGATATCTCAGTCTTCTTGTGGTTAACATATTTCTCTGCTGCAGATGGCCAATGGTGCAATCGCCCTACGTGAGGCGATGTCTCATTCCGCGGACGCTCTTATAAAGTCCATGGCGCGGGCCGATAAGTACAAGAAGGAGAGCATGGCGTAGTCCCAGAGCCTTGCTCGACTTCATTAGGAGGCCAAGGCCCGGGAGGAGAACATGGGCGGCCGAATAAGGGAGGTAGAATGCCGGGCTGAAGCCAAGAGTGGCCGAGCAGCCGCAGCCGAGGCCAAATTGGAGCTGGTCTCGGATCGGCTGAAGGCCGCCGCGACACAGAATGAAGAGCTGGTCCGCCAGCTTCAATGCGCTGAGGAGGAGGCCAAGGCAGCACGAAATGAGGCTCGGGCTGCTACGGAGAGAGCAGTCACCGTGGAGAAGGCGGCGGTTGAGGCGGGCCACGAGAAGTTGGGGCTGTGGCCTACACAGATGAGGCCAACGCACGAGCCAAAGAAGCTGAGGGCTGAGCCAAGGAAGCCGGGGTGCAAGCCCAGGAGGCCAAGGCCAGGGCACAGCGAGCCAAGGCCGAGGCGGGGCAGGCCATCTCCAGCTACAAGTCCTCACCGGAGTTCGGGAAGGAGGTCCTCGAAGCCAGTCTCGATGCCTATGTCAAGGGCTTTGACATGTGCAAAACTAAGGTGTCCACGGCTCTCAAATTGACATCGCCGAGCTCGAGGAGATCCGCCCCAGGGAATCTGATGAGGAGCCAGTGGGGGAAGAGGACGACGAGGGAGAGCCGGGCCCAAGCGAGCCCTGAAGAGTTGTCGTTTCTTTTTTCTTTTCCTTTTTGTAACCGGCCTCGGTCCAAATTTTGTACTTCATTTTCATTATCAATGAAGAAAAGCTTTTTATGAAGACGCTTTTGTACTTTGTCTTACCAGTTTCTTCTTTCCTCTAGGCTGAACATTTCGTTGTGCGACTAACAATGAGACGGGCCCCATACCTGTTAATGAGAGGGGACCTTTCTTCTGAGGTGCTCTTTAACTCTGAGTGTTGCGCATGTTGACAATGCCATGGCCGAACCGTTGCATCAGGTTGGCCAATGTTGAGACACGTCCTCGTGGTATAAGCCAGCCGCATAGGAAGTTACTTAAGATGCCTTGAGCTATCGCAGGCCGTTTGAAGGGGAATTCGTCTGTGCTCGAATCTTTTGAGGACTTGGAACGATCCGAGGGCAACTTAGCGCCGAGATCGGCTTGAGAGCGCCGGGGGCCGAGTGGGGTTTGATCGGGGAAGGTCTGGGCTAACTCGGCCGACCTTGGAGATGTCAGGGCCGAGTGAGACCGACCAGGGGCAGTCGGGGCCAACTCGGCAGACTTGGAGACCGTAAGGGTCGGCGAGCTCTTTTAGAACCATCTCGGGGGTTTGTTTGCCGTTCAAGGGGCGATTCGGTGGGTACGAAGCCTTTAGGGTCTCAACCGACTCGGGAGCACCTCCGTGTTGGGGCCGAGTGGCGTCCCATAGGCTGCGATGCCGGTGAGCTCCTTTAGAACCATTTTAGGGGTTTGTGTGCCGTCCGAGGGCGACTCGACGGGTACAGAGCCTTTAGGGTCTTAACTGCCTCGAGGGCACCTCCATGCCAGGGCCGAGTGGTGTCCCGTAGGCTGTGATGCCGGCTAGCTCCTTTAGAACCACCTCAGGGGTTTTTGTGCTGCCTGAGGGGTGACTCAATCGGTACGAAGCTGTTAGGGACTTGAACCGACTCGGGGGCATCTCCTAGCCGGACCGAGTGGTGTCTCGTTAGCTGCGATGCCGGTGAGCTCCTTTAGAACTATCTCGAGGGTTTGTGTGCCGCCCGAGGGGCGACTCGGTGGGTATGGAGCCTTTAGGCTCTTAAACCGCCTTGGGGGCACCTCTGTGCCAGGGCCGAGTGGTGTCCCATAGGCTGCGATGTCGGTGAGCTCCTTTAGAACCACCTCGGAGGTTTGTTTGCTGCCCGAGGGGTGACTCGATCGAGTACGGAGCTATTAGGGACTTGAACCAACTCAGGGGCATCTCCTAGCCGGACCGAGTGGTGTTCCATTAGCCACGATGCCGGTGAGCTCCTTTAAAACTACCTCGGGGGTTTGTGTGCCGCCCGAGGGGCGACTTGATCGGGTATGGAGCTGTTAGGGACTTAAACTGACTCGGGGGCATCTCCTAGCCGGACCGAGTGGTGTCCCGTTAGCTGCGATGCCGGTGAGCTCCTTTAGAACCGCCTTGGGGGTTTGTATGCCGCCCGAGGGGCGACTCAACTGGGTATGGAGTTGTTAGGGACTTGAACCGACTCAGGGGCGTCCCCTATCCGGACCGAGTGGTGTCCTGTTAACCGAAATGCCGATGAGCTCCTTTAGAACCGCCTCGGGGGTTTGTGTGCTGTCCGAGGGGTGACTCGATCGGGTACGGAGCTGTTAGGGACTTGAACCGACTCGGGGGCGTCTCCTAACCGGATCGAGTGGTGTCCCGTTAGCCGCGATGCCAGTGAGATCCTTTAGAACCTCCTCAGGGGTTTGTGTGCCACCCGAGGGGTGACTCGACCGGAGATGTTAGGGACTTGAACCGACTCAGAGGCATCTCCTAGCTGGACCGAGTGGTGTTCCGTTAGCCGCGATGCCGGTGAGCTCCTTTTGAACCACCTCGGGGGTTTGTGTGCTGCCCAAGGGATAACTCGGCGGGTACGGAGCCTTTAGGGTCTTAACCACCTCGGGGGAACCTCCGTGCCGGGGCCGAGTGGTATCCAGTAGGCCGTGATGTCGGCGAGCTCCTTTTGCGAGATCTGGTCCTTGAATGCAAGGGAGAGCAGGCTTTGCCGTTGGAAGGGACCCTTTTATTGCTCATATTCTGGGGGATACATCATTAATAATATCGGCGGAGATTATCCGCGTTCCAGGTACACGGAATGGGTTGTCCGTTGAGCTCTTCTAATCTGTATGCCCCCCGGTGGAGTGTCTTGGCGATACGATAAGGACCCTCCCAGTTGGGGGACAGTTTGTCCCCCTCCATAGGCTTAGATACCACAGCCTTTCTTAAAACCAGATCTCCATGGTGAAAGACCTTAGGACGAACTCGGGCGTTGTAGTACTTGGCTGCCCGTTGACGGAAAGTCGCCATACGCAGCCATGCCCGGTCATGTGCTTCATCGATAAAGTCCAGGTTGGCTCGTATCAATATGAAATTGTCTTCCTCGTTGAAGGACTCCACACGCAGACTGGGCAGTCCAATCTTAATAGGGATGACGGCTTCGAATCCGAAAATGAGACTGAAGGGATTCTCGCCCGTCGGGGATCTAGGGGTTATGTGGTAAGCCCATATCACGCTAGGGAGCTCCTCCACCCATCGACCCTTTAATCCATCTAGCCGAGTCCTGAGCCCTCTGAGAATGGTGCGGTTCATGACCTCGGCCTCCCCGTTGGTCTGGGGGTGGCCGACAGAGGTGAATCGATGGTGAATGCCTAGCTCGCCATAGAAAGTCTTGAATGCTTCATTGTTGAACTGGCGATCGTTGTCCGTGACGAGGGTGTGAGGTAGGCCAAAGCGGCATAATATCGACTTCTAGAAGAAGGCTTTGAACTTACCTTCGGTGATCTTAGCCAATGCCTCGACCTCGACCCACTTGGCGAGTCGGCCTGAGGTGTCCAGACGGGTCAGGATGGCTCGGAGAGGCTGGTCCGTGAGCACCATAATAGGATGGGTTTGGAAATATGGGCGGAGACGCTGAGCGGAGACGATCAGGGCGAAAATGATCGATTTTCTCTGTCTTGAAGTATCTGACCTCCGCATCATAAAGCACCTTGCTCGCATAATAAATAGGCCTTTGGGTCTCGTCATCGTCGAGACGCACCAAGACTGAGCTAACAGCCTCCGAAGAAGTAGCTAGGTAGAGGAAGAGACTTTCCCCGTCTCTTGGCTTAGACAGGAGCGGCAGAGAAGACAAAAACACTCTCAGCCCGTCAAAGGCTTTTTGGCAGTCGTCCGTCCACTCGAAGCTGTTTACTTTCCGTAGGGCCTTGAAGAAGGGCAAGCATTTTCGGCTGATTTGGAGAGGAAACGACTTAAAGCCGCCACCCTCCCTGTTAGCCGTTGCACATCCTTCTTGCTGGATGGTGGCCTCATGTTGAGGATGGCGCTGATCTTCTCTG
>UESW01001987.1:137256-148957 GCA_900491605.1 Calamus simplicifolius | reverse complement strand
ATGCCCGATTCCTTCTATCTCGATCGGAAGATTGCTATGCGTTGTTGCTAACATTACTCATTTTTGGATGCAGCGATAAAGTTCTCCGCCGGTGCATTGAAGCCACTTTGAAGCAAAAGAGGCCGGCAGCTGGGGAAACATCAAGGCCGGTGAAGAAAGCTCAAAGGAAGTAGCGGGCCGAGTCGGCTCAAGCCGCTGAAGTCCCTGAGGCTCCAATGCCTACAGAGGAGCGGTTGAGGAAGCACCGGTTGGAGAAGTGGTCCCGAGGCCGGCCGGGACCGAGATAGAGGAAGGAGAGATTTCGATCACCACCAAAGCCGTCGTGGTGATTGTGGATCTTGAAGAGGAAGCCCCTGCCGCTGCTGACGTGCCCGAGGTGGGGCAGGTTACAGTTGCCATCAGCCCTCGACTGCCGTCGAGCCAGAGACGGAGACTGTTCCCCCAACTATCGGAGAAGGGAGCTAGCCGCCAGAAGGTCCAAAGCTGGGACGGAGGTGACCGAGAAGTAGAGGGATGAGCTGGGGAGCTCATCCCAACAATCAGCATGCCGCCCGACTCGCCCTCGGGCTGAAGGGCCACAGGAGAAGACGGCGTGGCCAGCACCCGTGCTCAGCTTGATGACAGACACCAGGCGGGCCGCCTATCTCTTGTCAAAGTTTCAGACTACCGAGTCCGAGGAGGAGACGCGGGGGATGAGCCACTCCGCGCTCCTAGATATGTGATGGTCTCCGTTGTCTAGGTAATCCTTTGAGTTCCTTTTGCTTTTAGGCGTGTCTTCCGATATCTCAGTCTTCTTGTGGTTAACATATTCCTCTGCTGCAGATGGCCAACGGTGCAATCGCCCTACGTGAGGCGATGTCTCATTCCGCGGACGCACTTATAAAGTCCATGGCGCGGGACGATAAGTACAAGAAGGAGAGCATGGCGTAGTCCCAGAGCCTTGCTCGACTCATCAGGAGGCCAAGGCCCGGGAGGAGAACCTGGGCAGCTGAATAAGGGAGGCGGAATGCCGGGCTGAAGCCAAGAGTGGCCGGGCAGCTACAGCCAAGGCCAAATTGGAGCTGGTCTCGGATCGGCTGAAGGCCGTCGTGGCACAGAATGAAAAGCTGGTCCGCCAACTTCAATGCGCTGAGGAGGAGGCCAAGGGCGGCACGAAATGAGGCTCGGGCTGCTGCGAAGAGAGCAGCCACCGTGGAGAAGGCGGCGGTTGAGGCGGGCCACGAGAAGGCTAGGGGTGTGGCCTACACAGACGAGGCCAACGCACGAGCCAAAGAAGCCAGGGCCGAGCCAGGGAGGCCGGAGCGCAAGCCCAGGAGGCCAAGGCCAGGGCACAGCGAGCCGAGCCCGAGGCGGGGCAGGCCATCTCTAGCTACAAGTCCTCGCCGAGTTCGGGAAGGAGGTCCTCGAAGCCAGTCTCGATGCCTATGTCAAGGGCTTTGACATGTGCAAAACTAAGGTGTCTGCGGCTCTCAAAATCGACATCGCCGAGCTCGAGGAGATCCGCCCCAGGGAATCTGATGAGGAGCCAGCGGGGGAAGAGGACGACGAGGGAGAGGCCCAAGCGAGCCCTGAAGAGTTATCGTTTCTTTTTTCTTTCCTTTTTGTAACCGGCCTTGGGCCAAATTTTGTACTTCATTTTCATTATCAATGAAGAAAATCTTTTTATGAAGACGCTTTTGTACTTTGTCTTGTCAGTTTCTTCTTTCTCTAGGCCGAACATTTCGTTGTGCGACTAACAATGAGACGGGCCCCATACCTGTTGATGAGAGGGGACCTTTCTTCTGAGGTGCTCCTTAACTCTGAGTGTTGCACATGTTGACAATGCCGTGGCCGAACCGTTGCATCAGGTTGGCCAATGTTGAGATGCGTCCTCGAGGTATAAGCCGCCGCATAGGAAGTTACTTAAGATGCCTTGAGCTGTCGTAGGCCGTTTGAAGGGGAATTCGTCTATGCTCGAATCTTTTGAGGACTTGGAACGATCCGAGGGCAACTTAGCGCCAAGATCGGCTTGAGAGCACTGGGGGCTGAGTGGTGTTTGATCGGGGAAGGTCTGGGCCGACTCGGTCGACCTTGAGATGTCAGGGCCGAGTGGGACCGACCAGGGGCGGCCGGGGCCAACTCGACAGACTTGGAGACCGTAAGGGTCGACGAGCTCTTTTAGAACCATCTCGGGGGTTTGTTTGTCATCCGAGGGCGATTCGGCGGGTATGAAGCCTTTAGGGTCTCAACCGACTCGGGGGCACCTCCGTGTTGGGGCCGAGTGGCGTCCTGTAGGCTGTGATGCCGGTGACCTCCTTTAGAACCATCTCAGGGGTTTGTGTGCTGCCCGAGGGGTAACTCGGCGGGTACAGAGCCTTTAGGGTCTTAACCGCCTCGGGGGCACCTTCATGCCAGGACCGAGTGGTGTCCCGTAGGCTGTGATGCTGTTGAGCTCCTTTAGAACCACCTCGGGGGTTTGTGTGCCACCTGAGGGGTGACTCAACCGGGTACGAAGCTGTTAGAGACTTGAACCGACTCGGGGGCATCTTCTAGCCGGACCGAGTGGTGTCTCGTTAGCCATGATGCCGGTGAGCTCCTTTAGAACTATCTCGGGGGTTTATGTACCGCCCAAAGGGCGACTCGGTGGGTACGGAGCCTTTAGGGTCTTAACCGCCTTGGGGCACCTCCGTATCGGGGCCGAGTGGTATCCCATAGGCCACGATGTCGGCGAGCTCCTTTAGAACCACCTCGAGGTTTGTGTGCCGCCCGAGGGGTAACTCGATCGGGTACGAAGATGTTAGGGACTTGAACCAACTCGGGGGCGTCTCCTAGCCGGACCGAGTGGTGTCCCATTAGCCGCGCTGGTGAGCTCCTTTAGAACACCTCGGGGGTTTGTGTGCCGCCCGAGGGGCGACTTGACCGAATACGAAGCTGTTAGGGACTTGAACCGACTCGAGGGCGTCTCCTAGCCGGACCGAGTGGTGTCCCGTTAGCCGCGATGCCGATGAGCTCCTTTAGATCGCCTCGGGGGTTTGTGTGCCGCTCGAGGGGGACTCAACCGGATACAAAGCTGTTAGGGACTTGAACCGACTCAGGGCGTCTCCTATCCGGACCGAGTGGTGTCCCTTAGTCGCGATGCCGGTGAGCTCCTTTAGAATCGCCTCGGGGTTTTGTGTGCCGCCCGAGGGTGACTCGACCGGTACAGAGCTGTTAGGGACTTAAACCGACTCGGGGGCATCTCCTAACCGGACCGAGTGGTGTTCCATTAGCCGCGATGCCGGTGAGCTCCTTTAGAACCGCCTTGGGGTTTGTGTGCCGCCCGAGGGGTGACTCGACTGGGTACGGAGCTGTTAGGGACTTGAACCGACTCGGGGGCATCTCCTAGCCGGACCAAGTGGTGTTCCATTAGCCACGATGCTGGTGAGCTCTTTTTGAACCACCTCGGAGGTTTGTGTGCTGTCTGAGGGGCGACTCGGCGGGTATAGAGCCTTTAGGGTCTTAACCGCCTTGGGGGCACTTCAGTGTCAGGACCGAGTGGTGTCCCGTAGGCCATGATGCCGGCGAGCTTCTTTTGCGAGATCTGGTCCTTGAATGCAAGGGAGAGCAGGCTTTGGCATTGGAAGGGACCCTGTTATTGCTCGTATTCTGAGGGATACATCATTAATAATATCAGCGAAGATTATCCGCATTCCAGGTACGCGGAATGGGTTGTCTGTTGAGCTCATCTAATCTGTATGCCCCCCCGATGGAGTGTCTCGGCGATACGATAAGGACCCTCTCAGTTGGGGGACAGTTTGTCCCCCTCCGTAGGCTTAGATACCACAGCCTTTCTTAAAACCAGATCTCTGTGGCGAAAGACCTTAGGACGAACTCGGGCGTTATAGTACTTGGCTACCCGTTGACGGAAAGTCGCCATACGCAGCCTTGCCTGGTCATGTGCTTCATCGATAAAGTGCAGGTTGGCTCGTATCAATGTGGAATTGTCTTCCTCGTTGAAGGACTCCACGCGCGGACTGGGCAGTCCGATCTCAACAGGGATGATGGCTTCAGATCCGAAAATGAGACTGAAGGGAGTCTCACCTGTCGGGGATCTGGGGTTGTGTGGTATGCTCATATCATGCTAGGGAGCTCCTCCACCCATCGACCCTTTGATCCATCTAGCCGAGTCCTGAGCCCTCTGAGAATGGTGCGGTTCATGACCTCGGCCTCCCCGTTGGTCTGGGGGTGGCCGACAGAGGTGAATCGATGGTGAATGCCTAGCTCGCCATAGAAAGTCTTGAATGCTTCATTGTTGAACTGGCGACCATTGTCCGTGACGAGGGTGTGAGGTAGGCCAAAGCGGCATAATATCGACTTTCAGAAGAAGGCTTTGACCTTACCTTTGATGATCTTAGCCAACGCCTCAACCTAGACCCACTTGGCGAGTCGGCCTGAGGTGTCCGGACGGGTCAGGATGGCTCGGAGAGGCTGGTCCGTGAGCACCACAATAGGATGGGTTTGGAAATATGGACGGAGACGCTGGGTGAAGACGATCAGGGTGAAAATGATCGATTTTCTCTGTCTTGGAGTATCTGACCTCCGCATCATAAAGCACCTTGCTCGCATAATAAATAGGCCTTTGGGTCTCGTCATCGTCGAGACGTACCAAGACTGAGCTAACAGCCTCCGAAGAAGCAGCTAGGTAGAGGAAGAGACTTTCCCCGTCTCTTGGCTTAGACAGGAGCGGCGGAGAAGACAAAAACACTCTCAGCCCGTCAAAGGCTTTCTGGCAGTCGTCCGTCCACTCGAAGCTATTAACTTTCCGTAGGGCCTTGAAGAAGGGCAAGCATTTCTCGGCTGATTTGGAGAGGAAACGACTTAGAGCCGCCACCCTCCCTATTAGCCGCTGCACCTCCTTCTTGCTGGATGGTGGCCTCATGTTGAGGATGGCACTGATCTTCTCTGGGTTTGCCTCGATCCCTCGCTGAGTCACCAAAAAACCCAGAAACTTGCCTGCCATGACCCCAAAGGCACATTTCTTGGGGTTCAGCTTGACCTGAAAGTGGCGGAGGTTATTGAAGGTATCTTCTAGATCAGAGACATGATCAGAGGTGCGGATGCTCTTGGTTAGCATGTCATCCACGTAGATTTCCATGTTCCGACCTAGCTGATCCTGAAACACCCTGTTCATCAATCTTTGATAGGTCGCCTCCACGTTCTTAAGGCCAAAAGGCATTACTTTGTAGCAATAAATCCCCTTTTCTGTCACATAGGATGTGTGCTCTTCGTCGCTGGAGTCCATCCTTATTTGATTATATCCAGAGAAGGCGTCCATAAAGCTGAGGAGCTCATGGCCGGAGGTGGAATCTACCAGCTGGTCTATCCTTAGCAGGGGGAAACTATCTTTCGGACACGCCTTGTTAAGGTCGGTGAAGTCGATGCAAATTCTCCAGCTCCCATTTTCCTTTGTACCATGACCACATTGGCCAACCAGCTAGGGTAATGCGCCTCTCGGATGTGGCCGGTACTGAGCAGTTTGTTAACCTCCTCATCGATGGCCTTTTGCTGCTCGGGAGCGAAGCTCCTCTTCCTCTGACGGATTGGACGATGCTTCGGATTGATGTTGAGCTTGTGGGTGATTACGTCTGAGTTGGCCCGCAAGAAAGTTAGGAGGCGATCGCGATCCTCCAGGGGGAGGAGTCTGCCGATGCGCACGATCTTCGCCAGATAGTCCCCGAGGGGAGAGGTCAGGAGGTGCTCAGCCGGCTCCCCTCTCTTGCCGAACTCCCTGAGGTCAGGTGCTTCTGGGACTGGCTCGGCCTTCAAGGGGCTTGACGCCGTGTGATAGCAGGGCAGAACTGAGCCGATCTCGCCTTTCATCTCCCCAACTCCTCCACTAGTAGGGAACTACACCAATAAGCGTCGGGTGGAGATAACCGCATCTAATAGATTTAAGCCTAGGCGCCCGAGAATGGCATTGTATGCCAAAGGGACCTGCACGACCAGGAACTTCATGATCATCGTGCTTTGGCATGGCGGTGTTTCGGCTGTTACAGGCAAGGGTATTTCACCCTCAACCCTTACCGAATCCTTGGTGAATCCGACCAAAGGGGTTGCCACAGGCTGAAGAGAGTCTAGAGACAATCTCATCCGAACAAAAGCGTCATAAGTAAGATGTCAACTGAGCTGCCACTATCAATCAATATCCTTTTTACAGGGTGCTTGGCGATCGTCATGGAGACGGCGATGCCTTCATTGTTTACATTCTCAATGTTTGCCGATCCCCCCCAAGAACTACATTACCCGGCGCCTCCTCCCCTCTCGATCGCTTAGATGCGGAAGCCGCTCCCTAGGACACCATTCCAACTGTCTGCTCCGTGGGGGTGTTGTCGATAGCGGCCTAAGCGGGCGGGGGTCCCATGAGTGCCGACAGTGGTTGCAGCGCCTTCTGAACATACTTGCCGAGGTAGCCCCGCTGGATGAGCTCCTCGATGGCTCGCTTCAGGCTAAAGCAGCTGTCGGTGTAGTGGCCGTAATCCCGATGGAATCGGCAGTAACAGCTCTTGTCGTGGGGAAGACCTTTCTTCATAGGAGGAGGGTGCTGGAGATAAGGCTCGCCCTTGATTTCCATCGGGATGTGAGATCGGGGAGCGAGAAGAGGCATGAGCTTGCTCTCATCGGGGATGGGGCTTCGACGCCCATTGTCAGATCGGTGAGGTGGGTCAGACTGCCGGCAATGAGGGGGCCCGTTCAGCTCGGGGTGAGCAGGCTTGCGGCTAGAGCTCCTTGATGATTCCCGGCGGGTGAGGTTGGCCTCATCCGTGCGGATGTACTTCTGGGCCTGGAGGAGGAGGTCAGAATATGAACTCAGGGGTTTGTTGTCCAGAGAGAAGGTGAAGTGGGACGGGAGGAGTCCTCGTTTCAACGCCAGCGTTGCCACCGCATCGTTGAGGTGGTAAACTTCGAGGGCGGCGGTCTTGAACCGGAACACGAAGTCCCGCAGCGATTCCTCCTCCTTCTGATGCATGGAGAAGAGGCTATCCGTGACCCTCGGGATCCACCGGCAAGCATCAAAATGTGCCAGAAAGGCCCTTTCCAGCTCTCAAAAAGAATCGATGCTGTGAAGGGACAGGCGCGAGTGCCAGGCGCGAGTGGCTTTTCGCAGAGTGGCGAAGAAAGCCTTGCAGAGAAGGGCGTCTGAGGTGCCCTAGACTTGCATCATGGATTTGTAGCTCTCAAGGTGGTCGAGAGGATCCGTCGTACCATCATACGGATCTATCAGGGGGAATTAGAATCTAGAGGAGACAGGCTCCTCTAGCATTCGGCGAGTATAAGGAGGACGGGTGTCATATTCCTCCTCCGATTGATTATTGATCTTTCTAGCGAGCTCGTCTAGTCACCGGTTGTACTCGTCCAGGCTCTCCTCCACCTGATGGCTGATCGTCGGGGCCCTCCGAGGTAGCTCGAAGGATGAAGAAGAGAAAGATGAAGAAGAAGGAGAAGGACGCAGAAGGTGGGATTTCCGCTTTGGTTCCTCCTGGTAGTACGGCTCTGGAGGAAACTTGCTCGGGCCACAATCTGAAGATCGCGGCCGCTTGGGGGGTGGAGAAGCCCGGCGACGACCGGCCTCTCGCTGAGGAGAACCTCCCATCGCAGACTGCTGGCTAGCAGGGGGAGCGGTCTGATGGTGGGTGGCCACGGACTGCTGCTGCTGAAGTCTGTGGACCATGGCAGTGAGGGTCTGAACTTGCCGAGTGAGAGTTTCCAGCTGCTCTGCCACCGGGGCAGCCACTTCCGGTTGAGGGGAAATGACGAGAGGATCAGCGGCAGGGAGGTTGGTCTCCTGCTGCTTAGCCAGAGGAAGATGCCCCCCGGGGTGATTGACTGAGGCATCCTAAGCTCGTGTCATCACCATTGTTGGGAGAGAGAGAGAAAGAGAAGTATACTGTAGGGTTTGGGCCTTCTTTGCTTGCCTTTCCCCTTTCTGGTGCGCTAATCTGATAATGCTTGATCACCGTTCTTGAACGTCGGGAGAAGAGAGCTGCTTAATCCGCGGTCCCACGCCTGGTTGGATAACCTACAAAAAGTCCCAAGACCGGTGGGATGCTCCGATGGGGACCCTCCAATGCTCAAGTCAGTAACCGGGGTCACAGCTGAGGGAGAGCTCAAACGAGCTCTAGGGAGAAAAAAATGAGTCCTCAAAAAGGAGGGAATCCCTTTTTGGGTATCAGGGTAGCAAGTGTAAGAGTTTTCGTTGTGTGTACCTTGTTCCTGAGTGGACTTACCCTTTTATAGGGGGTTGACACCTGCACAACCACGTGGAGTTCCGTAAGAAAGGAATGTTCGCGGGGTTCGTGGGGTTGTATGAATTTGGGCTGGTTGGTGGGTCCTGTCCCATCGGAGAGGGGAAAACGGCGGTTGGTGAGCTACGTCTCATCAGTCAGTGGGGCTGACAAGTAGTTAGGTCCAATCCCATCAATGGCGTGGCCAGTGGGTAGTTGGGCCTGGGGATGCCAGGCGGTGCGGGTCAGAAGGACGGCGGCATGAACAGCCAAGACCGTTCTGGGGCCGACTTGAGATAGCCTCGACCCTCCTGAGGGCGCCGAGGCCATGCAGGACCAACTCGGTCGACCTGAGGATGCTAGGGCGGGGCCGACCAGGGAAGGTCGGGGCTGACTTGGCCGACTTGGAGATGCCGGGGATGAGCGGGGCCGACCAAGGAAGGTCGGGGCTGACTTGGCCGACTTAGAGATGCTGGGCCGAGCGGGGAAGGTCGGGGCCGACTTGGCCGACTTGGAGATGCCGAGGCCGACCAGGGAAGGTCAAGGCCGACTTGGAGATGCCGGGGCAGGACCGCCTTAGGATTTTAATTTTACCATAATTACTCTCGTGGCTACATCAGCCACATCAGAGGTGAACTTTGCTCACTAGGCCATCCAAAAGGTGTTAGCAAGACTTCCCACCGCAATCAACCATTCTATGATTTAAATCCTTGCAAGCCAAGCATATGTGGTCTTGGTATCTCTAGACAATTAGGCTTCCATACAAGCTACCCATCTTCAGAGATTATCAGGACATCCCAACATGCTAAATTTCAGCAAAATGAGGGGTAATTGAAACATGTTCTGAACTTGAATACCATGTCTACATATTATGTTCCAGCGCCGTGTACCGGTGGTCGACGAGGTGGTAGGGGTCGTCGATGACGTCCCGGATGGCGGAAGCGACGAGCTGGAGACTGATGACATTGATGCGGTCGAAGGACTCCAAGGAGAGCAGCACTTTTCGGCTCATGTCAGTGATGTGGCTGATCCAACGCTATTAGAGAATCATGAAGGAAGGGAACTGACGGAGCCCCCTTCGGCCTCAGCTCCCAACATCCATCCACGACATTGCTCTCGTCATACCGAAGAAAGAGAATAAGAGGAAGAAATGGTCATGTTATATGTGTGGGTTCCCCAAGGGCCACCTTGCGTCTCATTAATGTCCGATGGGGTCAATAGGCTAGAGCCTTTAATGGTGCAGAAATAGTCATAATAGCTGAAGAGCATTTATTCTTGACCCTTCGGAGCTCGCTTTAGCCTCCAAGGGATCCTTCGGCCACGGTATATCTCTCACACCAAGGCAATTATGGCCTCATAAAGCAACGTACACCCAATTATTCTAAAGCATTTATTACCTTATTAAAGGCATTTATGGCTGCCACTTTGCTCTCTTCCAACCATCGAACCCAACCTCCAAGGCCAACGTGCACCCAATTCCTCCAAGGCATTTATTGCCTTACTCTCTCCTTATATAAAGGCATTTATGGCTGTCACGTTGCTCCTCTCGTCTCAACTCTCGCTTGGCCTCGGACATGCAGCTATCAACTCTCTCCGGCCGTGAACAGTGCCATGCAAGTGAACAGAGCCTCGTACATGAATAGTGCCATTCAAGTGTTACCATCGGTCTTTTCTAAAATTCGTCAAAGAGCATGAATGGTGCCACACAAGCACTCTATAATCAATGTTCTACGAGGGACAGTTGGCTTCAACTCAACATCATTCTTCTCCCCCAATGGCTGTACCTTGGGACCCACACGACTAACTTTATCACCCATCACTGTCCGCATAGGACAACTAAAAAGGTGACATAGGGGACATGTTTGGCAAGCGCTGTAGCGATCGGCTATGCCCTGCGACCACCTACTCTGATAGGACACGGCCTGCAGCTCGACACGTCATATGAAGGTAAGCTTCACTGTGCTGCCATCAATTAATGTTCTAACAAGTGATCATGCCCCAAGCCCACGGACTCCAGGCATCTATAAAAGGGTAAGAGGGACCCCGACCAGGTAACACATTCATAACGCCCCTAAACGCTCACAGAGAGAGCTCTTCTCGGAGCCTCTCTCTCTCTTTCTCTTTCGAGTTTCTCAAGCTCACGGCTTTGCCCAGAGCGCTGACTTGAGCGTCGGAGGGTCCCGGCCAGAATTTCTGGCCCCCGGAACTTGTTTGCAGGCCCGCAGGCACAAGGAGCTCGCCGGAGGACCCTGGGCTCGCTAGAGGAGGCGATCGGATGCTCGAGGCCGGCGATTTGGCATCAACAGATTGGCGCGCCAGGAAGGGGGAATGCGCTGAAGGAAAGAAGCTCTGTCTCCTTGAGCTATAAGTCTTTGTCCCCTCTAAGATGCTCTGGTGGTGATGCGCATGCCGAAGGTTCTCACCAATCATGCTGGGGGGCATCCAATCGTACTAGGCAGCAAAAGGCCACCCTCTCTGCTCCTTCACCACCAACCTCAGCTACTCTAATTAACCAGCTGGTCATCTTCAATCAACAAGTTTAAGCCTTGAATGCAGCAGTTCATGAACTGCAGAGTCCAACATGGCCACTCAACAGCAGCCCAAGCCTCTCGCATCGCTCGTGATAGCTGCATCTGTTAGTCAACGATCCATCCACAGAAAATCTCTTCACGGAGAAGTTATCACCATCATGCATCATCTAAGCACCTGGAAGAACAACATCGGCGGCTGGAAGAGCTCACTCAAAGGCCCAACAATCAGCCAGAGGTGGACTGCGACATGGGTAGCAAAGTAATTTCCAAAAGGGATGAACTTGAGACATTATCCATCACCTCAAGCATTTATGGGCATTTTACTTTCTTATGGAAGTAAGTTGAGAGGTGTTGTTGCAATTAATGCAAGAAGGAAGATGATGACAAAAAGCTTTGACTGTGGACTTCAACTTTCCTCTCCCTCCTTCTCTCTGTTACACCCAAAGCCAAATCGAGCCCAAGACCTTTTACGGATTTCGTTCTAGCTGCTCTCAAGCTCCAGCACCGAGGGAAATCAATCTCTTCAAAGAAAGAGCTAGGCAAAGGGCCCTCTCAGCAACTCCGTCGGCCTTTTTACTCCACTGATATCAACTCTCAGCAAAGTCCTCGATGGACTCTCCTAGCCACTCATCTTCAATGACAGCCAACTGTCGAAGCTTTCCTCAATGGCCTCTAGCTTTGTCCTGGTTTCTAGCTTCTTCCTGGCCACAGACATCTCGTCCTGGCCTCTAATGCGAGGGAAGGCCCAAGTAAGGGCAACAACACCTCCAATCCAACTAACATAATCCCTGGGGGGCAGGTCACCAACGGACGAAAGTGCTCAACCCGGAAAAGGAAAACATGGGAGCTACAAAAGCTAAGTACATTGTACTTAAGACAGTTTTCTTTCATTAATACAAAAAAATGTCATACAGGGAAGATCTACCTTGC
>UESW01001987.1:44334-136213 GCA_900491605.1 Calamus simplicifolius | reverse complement strand
TCAGTATTTTCTTGTAATGACCATTCCAACTGTCCGCTCCGTTGGGGTATTGTCGACAGTGGCCTAAGCGGGCGGGGGCCCCATGAGTGCCGGCAGTGGTTGCGGCGCCTTCTGAATATACTTGCTGAGGTAGCCCCGCTGGATGAGCTCCTCGATGGCTCGCTTCAGGCTGAAGCAGCTGTCGGTTGTCATGGCCGTAATTCCGATGGAATCGGCAGTAACAGCTCTTGTCGCGGGGAAGACCTTTCTTCATAGGAGGAGGGCGCTGGAGATAAGGCTTACCCTCGATTTCCATCAGGATGTGAGATCGAGGAGCGAGAAGAGGCATGAGCTTGCTCTCATCGGGGACGGGGCTTCGACGCCCATTGTCGGATCGGTGAGGTGGGTCAGACTGCCGGCGATGAGGGGGCCCATTCGGCTTGGGTGAGTAGGCTTGCGGCTGGAGCTCCTTGATAATTCCTAGCGGATGAGGTCGGCCTCATCCGCACGGATGTACTTCTGGGCCTGGAGGAGGAGGTCGGAATATAAACTCGGGGGTTTCTTGTCCAGAGAGAAGGTGAAGCGGGACGGGAGGAGTCCCCTCTTCAGCGCCAGCGTTGCCACCGCGTCGTCAAGGTCATAAACTTCGAGGGCGGCGGTCTTGAACTGGGACATGAAGTCCCGCAGCGATTCCCCCTCCTTCTGATGCATGGAGAAGAGGCTATCCACGACCCTCAGGATCCGCCAGCAAGCATCAAAATGTGCCAGAAAGGCCCTTTCCAGCTCTCGAAAAGAATCGATGCTGTGAGGGGACAGGCGCGAGTGCCAGGCGCGAGCGGCTTTCCGCAGAGTGGCAGGGAAAGCCTTGCAGAGAAGGGCGTCTGAGGCGCCCTGGACTTGCATCATGGATTTGTAGCTCTCAAGGTGGTCGAGAGGATCCGTCCTACCATCGTACGGATCTAACAGGGGGAATTGGAATCTAGAGGGGATAGGCTCCTCTAGTATTCGACGAGTACAAGGAGGACGGGTGTCATATTCCTCCTCCGGTTGATTGTTGATCTTCCTAGCGAGCTCGTCTAGTCACCGGTTGTACTCGTCCAGGCGCTCCTCCACCTGACGGCTGATCATCGAGGCCCTCCGAGGCAGCTCGAAGGATGAAGAAGAGAAAGACGAAGAAGAAGAAGAAGGACGCAGAAGGTGGGATTTCAGCTTTGTTCCTCCTGGCAGTGCGGCTCTGGAGGAAACTTGCTTGGGCCACAATCTGAAGATCGCGGCTGCTTGGGGGGCTCACGGCGAGGTTTCCTTGGAGAGGCCCGATGACCGGCCTCTCGCTGAGGAGAACCTCCCTTCGCAGACTGCTGGCTAGCAGGGGGAGCGGTTTGATGCTGGGTGGCCACGGACTGCTGCTGCTGAAGTCCGTGGACCATGGCGGTGAGGGTCTGAACTTGCTGAGTGAGAGTTTCCAGCTGCTCTGCAGCTGGGACAGCCGCTTCCGGTTGAGGGGAAATGATGGGAGGATCAGCGGCAGGGAGGTTGGTCTCCTGCTGCTTAGCCGGGGGAAGATGCCCCCCGGGGTGACTGACTGAGGCATCCTGAGCTCGTGTCATCACCATTGTTGGGAGAGAGAGAAAAAGAAGTATACTGTAGGGTTTGGGCCTTCATTGCTTGCTTTTCCCCTTCCTGGTGCGCTAATCTAATGATGCCTGATCACCGGTCTTGAACATCGGGAGAAGAGAGCTGCTTAATCCGCGGTCCCCGCCTGGTTGGATGACCTGTAAAAAGTCTCAAGACCGGTGGGATGCTCCGATGGGGACCCTCCGATGCTCAAGTCAGTAACCGGGGTCACAGTTGAGAAGAGCTCAGACAGCTCTGGGAAGAAAAAATGAGTCCTCAAAAAGGGGAATCCCTTTTTGGGTATCAGGGTAGCGAGTGTATGAGTTTTCGTTGTGTGTACCTTGTTCCTGAGTGGACTTATCCTTTTATAGGGGGTTGACACCTGCACAACCACGTGGAGTTCCGTAAGAAAGGAATGTCCGCGGGGTTCATGGGGTTGCATGAATTTGGGCTGGTTGGTGGGTCCTGTCCCATCGGAGAGGGGAAAACGGCGGTTGGTGAGCTACGTCCCATCAGTCAGTGGGGCTGACAAGTAGTTAGGTCCAATCCCATCAGCGGCGTGGCCAGTGGGTAGTTGGGCCTGGGATGCCAAGCGGCGCGGTCAGAAGGATGGCGGCATGAACAGCTAGGACCGTTTTGGGGCCGACTTGAGACAGCCTCGACCCTCCTGAGGGCGCCGAGGCCATGCAGGACCGACTCGGTCGACATGAGGATGCTGGGGTGGGGCCGACTTGGCCGACTTGGAGATGCCAGGACCGAGCGAAGCCGACCAAGGAAGGTCGGAGCCGACTTAGCCGACTTGGAGATGCCGGAGCCAACCAAGGAAGGTCGGAGCCGACTTAGAGATGCCGGGGCCGAGCGGGAAGGTTGGGGCTGACTTGGCTGACTTGGAGATGTCGGGACCGACTAGGGAAGGTCAGGGCCGACTTGACCGACTTGAAGATGCTGGGGAGGGGCCGCCTTAAGATTTTAATTTTACCATAATTACCCTCATGACTACGTCAGCCACATCAGAGGTGAACTTTGCTCACTAGGCCATCCAAAAGGTGTTAGCAAGACTTTCCACCGCAATCAACCATTCTAAGATTTAAATCCTTGCAAGCCAAGCACATGTGGTCTTGGTATCTCTAGACAATTAGGCTTCCATACAAGCTAACCCATCTTCAGAGATTATCAGACATCCCACATGCTAAATTTCAGCAGACTGAGGGGTAATTGAAACATGTTCTGAACTTGAATACCATGTCTACATATTATGTTCCAGCGCCGTGTACCGGTGGTCGACGAGGTGGTAGGGGTCGTCGACGACGTCCCGGAAGGCGGAAGCGACGAGCTGGAGACTGGCGACATTGATGCGGTCGAAGGACTCCGAGGAGAGCAGCACTTTCCGGCTCATGTCCAGCATTCTCCCTCTTTTGCTTCGAATCAGACGAAGACTTCAGAGAATCTTAGAAGAAAAACCGAATCCACGTGGTGTGGACGGATCGAAATCGAGGCATGAAGGGACCCGAAGGAATTTCTTGACGGCGCGGCGGAGGGAGAGGGAGACCAGGTGGATTACCTCGGATTGCTTCGCAGCAGAGCCGAGACTCTCAGAGATGAACACCTGAGACCTTCGGAACCGCTTCGGGTAGTCTGGTGTTGACAGCGGGTCGGGTCCATGTTACATCCGATTCGTATCGGATCCATTTAAATCGACTCCGACATAATGCTACTCACCGCAAGCACTATAATATGACGATATTCTTCCGGTGGTTTGTTTACTGAATTATTTTTTTAATCGTAATTTGTTATGATCAAGTTGTCATGTGACACACCGAGAGTTTCTAAATTCAACAGTTGCTTGACTCTCAAACTGTTGTGTTTCAACTTTTGTTCATCGGATAGAGACAAAATAGTAAACAGAGCAAACATGATGAATTGGTGGTGTTTGTGTGAGTTGCCTTGGCCCCTCCACTAGGCTATCAAACCATCATCTGGGGCACATATTATTTAAAACCAGAGATTAATCAGTCGGATAAAAAAAAGGTCATAGGCCAGCACATTTTAATATGCATTACAAATGATAGGTGACTAATGGGTTGACCTCATTGCTTCAACGAAATATATATTTGCATCATTCTTCAATGCAGTAAATATGTATCGGATGTACAAATTGATAGTTCATTTATATCGTAATACATATTAAGATTCAATAAATCTAATAATACATTGCACATGCGATGATATATATGTACAATCAATTTGTATATTTGATGCCTGCTTGCTGCATCGTTTTTTAATACAATAAATTTTTTTCTTATTTCAACATCAATGAGGCCTTGAATTTTTTTATATTATTTCTTTATTAGGTCCACAATGATGTGCTTATAAAAATAGTGTGATTGAAGATTGTGAATAATTATGGAAGTTAAACGGTGCATAGATTACTTCAAGTTATTATTTTTTTTGAACCAAGAGCTAGAGTTCTGGTAAATACAATTTGTTAGTAGATATCCATACAAGTTGTTGACAAAATAAATGGTTGTACAAGGCTCTTTCATTTCATTTAAGAACGGCCACCTCCAATAGTTAGTAGAAGCCTGTTTTCATAACTCGTACCGCAGAAAACCAACATCAAAATTAGTCAGAAATATTCGACAACGGTTTTTTTTTAAAAAATTAAACTGGTTCTCATTATGGCATCAACTTATCCAATTGATTTCCTTGGCATATAACTTAACATTCGTTGCTAGCTAGTAAAAGCATGCATCTTAATAATATTCAACCCTAGTAAAGGGCTATAATCTCTTAGAAATAGTTGTATGATAAATGAAATATATATAGAATGCATGTCGAATGTTTTTTAAATGTATAATGCACATCCAATATTATAAAGGAGAAGCAGCAAATAAGCTCATGACTAAAGATAAAAAAAAATTAAATTCGTGCGCATCTCCTTGAATGTAAACTAATGAAAATGAGATATTATCTTAACCAAAAAAAAAAAAAAAAGGAATGATGCCTTATATCATCCATTAGTAGAACATCATTGGTTGATTTTTTTTATTAGATTCTTTCATTCAAATGATTGAAAAAAGAAAAGAAATCAGGAAACATGTGCAATAAAAATTCTCCCAATTGAGGTTAGAATCAGGAGAAAGATATAGCCTCAATTGACTATTTAAAAACTTATACAAGTAAGATTATTTGGGGGATATCAGTTGGACCTTGACATACAGTGTTGCAAAAGGCTACATTGCAAAGGGAATATATATATAAAAAATAAAAATAACAGTAAATTAATTCCTTTGCATGCGTCTATTTTGGTTCATGATTTAATTTTATTCAAGTAATCTAATGAAAGTGGTATAGAACATCTAATCATTGACTTAAGAATTTGAAATAATATTTTATGTATACTACTCATTTTATTGGTTAGTAGCATAAAATTGCTATTTTTTACATGTTTGTTAATTATAACTTTTTTTTTTGTCAAAGTTATTTGATAATAATATTGATGTAATCTTTCATTATATATTTTAAAATATTTACAATGTTTATCTTTTTTTTTCTCCTCTTTTCTCCTCAATCAATCCTGAGGAGCTTTTAATTGTTAGTATCTCATGCTTCTCGATATTATTAACATTATTTTAATCTTTTGATCATCACCATAACTAAAATTAATATTTTGATTGTATCTTAAATTTGAAGTGATATGGCTGAGAAGCAAGAAGATCTAAAATTCTAACTAAGAAAAAAAAAATAAAATAAATTACAATAAATATTTTATTATAACTAATGGCTAGTTATTTGGGATTTTATTGAGAAGTTTCTATTAATAAGGTCTTAATTTGTAGATGTATAAAAGTTTTTTTTAATATATAATTGACATATAATGAGAGAGAATATAAGAAAGACTCCTTCAAATTATCTTCAGGTATTCATATGTTTTTCGGATAAGTTTCATGGTCACATTGCTAAAAAGCTTGCCTTGTTAACCAAATAAATAAATAAATAAATAAAAATATTTTAGGAAAAGAACAAAAGGGAGAGAGGGAAAAAAAAAAAAAAAAAAAGAGCACACTTACATGCACCGACAATCTTATTAAAACAAAACTCTCCTTACAAATAAAACTTTTTCTATGCGTGCATAAGGAAGCTTCCACCGTCTCTCCATATCATATAATATATAACTAAATATAATAGACAATATAATATCTATGTCACTCAAACTCCTTTACATAGTTTATATTTATGCCTAATGATGACAACGTAGTATACTGCTATCTAATTTCTACTGCACGTACGGGTCCAAAAATCCCTGTAAAGCCTGTGCACCCAAAAAAAATTTTAAAAAATAAAAATCCACAAAGCAAAGAAGCCTCCATCTGCTTCTGATGTACCGCGTTACTCCCTTCCTTTCAGTGTCCTATTCCGAAGGCTCATCATCGCATCTAACAGCTAAAGGCGTACCCAACTCCGTTTTTCCTTGCTTTTTTTGCTTTAAACCTCCCTGGGAAATCGATCGCCATCGGTCTTCGTCCTCCCCGACTAGTCACATCCTATCCGTCCGGTTCAGAGGGGGCCGGTCCTCTCCGTATCCGGTCCGTTGCGGTCTCCCGGCCGCCATGACCTCGGACATGCGCCACAGCCGCGCGGCCTCGTGCCGGTTGGTGGCCAGCGACGATGGCGACGCCTCGTTGCAGTCCGCGAAGAACTTCCCCGAAACGCCCGCCACCTTCGGGTGCGTCGCCACGTAGCAAGTCGTCGCTGCCGCCTGCGGTGCACCAGACCGCCCCTAATTTAGTTATTAATCTTCCTTAAAAATATGTTTTCATCTATGAATAAAGTTGGCTTGTTATTATCTTATTATCACCATCATCGGTGGCCAGTCTTCTCACCTGTGGAATCGTCTTGAGGAGCTTGGATGCCAGGAAGAAGGCTAGATCTGCCGCCGTCCAAATCATAAATCAAGAGCCAGATTTAGATAGGAATCCGATCGTAAGTTTTTGTTTATTAAACTGAAGTATTTTTAAAATGAACGGTACCTGTGACGAAGCCCTCGCGGTCTCGGGTGAGCCCGGTCCGCACGATGCCCGGGTGGACGCAATTTACGGTCACGTTCGCGCCCATTTCATTGAGCCGCTCGGCCAGCTCCTTGGTGTGGAGCACGTTGGCGAGCTTCGATAGAGCGTAGGCTCGCGTCGCATCGTACGGTCTGGCCGGGATGATCACCAGAGAAAATATTCAGGTATATTATTTATTATCAGAAGAAATAATAAGATGGAAATAAATTAATTGATGGGAGTGACGACGACGCGCACTCACATTTTCTTGCTGGTGATGAGATCGAGATATCGGATCCCGTCGCCGGAGAACCAGCCATGGATGCTGGAGGACACGTTCACGATGCGGCCTTGGATCCCCGTCTCCCTCGCCGTCTCCACCATCTTATTTAGCAGCAGCTTTGTCAACAGGAAGTGACCTAAAATAAATTTAATTTCCAGAAAAAAAAGGATATCGGAAGGAAATCGGAGGAGGACGAGGACCATGAGAAGCTTCCAGAAAAGGAAAGGGATTGGTTTTCTACCACTCGCACTCACCCAAGTAGTTGGTGGCGAAGGTCATCTCGATCCCGTCCTCCGATAAAGCGTGATCATGGGAAAACTTGCCGGCATTATTTCTGCGATTATTCTTTGGATTTTTAGAGGTTTTATATTAAAAACCTAGATAGCTAGAGAAGGGTTACGATTTTAGAATAATACATACATGAGAAGGTGGAGGGGGAGGCGGAGGGAGAGGAAGCGGGAGGCGAAGCAACGGACGGAGGAGAGGGAGCTGAGGTCGAGGGGAAGGACGATGATGTGGGATCCGGGGAAGTCGGCGGCGATCCGGGTCTTGGTCTCCTCGGCGGCCTTGAGGCTCCGGGCAGGGAGGACAAGCCTAGCCCGCGCTTCGCCAGCACCCGCGCCGTCTCCGCCCCGATCCCCGACGTCGCCCCTGACAAGAGATTAATTAGATTGCGATCAAGAAATTAAAAAGAGATCAGATCTCTATCTCTCTTGCTTTGTTTTGCTTTGCTTCCAGTAGGAGTAAAGTAGTACCGGTGATGATGGTGGTGATGGATCGGAGGTCGGGGGAGGCTTCGGTGACATCTTCCGCCGTCGACTTGGATCCGAACCCGCTCGCTCCGGCCGAGCCCATCAGGTACCTCACCGTCTCCATCTCCAGCATGTCTGTGTCTCTCTCTCTCTCTCTCTCTCTCTCTCTCTCTTCTTGTTGTTGCTTAAAAAAATATCTAGACTTGTAGAAATGGCTTAAGGAAGAGAGAAGGGAGGAAAGAGAGGGGGTAGAGTGGTGATGACGAGAAGGCTTTGAAAGGAAGGGAACCGACTTTGTGATGCAGGTGTAAGGGAAAAGGCGCCGCCCCGCGTTTTATTTATAGTCAAAGCGAGAGAGACGTGAGGAGGAATTTGATGAGAGGAGAGGAGAGGAGAGAAGGGAGAGAGATATTAAAACCTAAACCAAGAGAGAGAGAGAATGGGAGGTAAGAGGTCACGGTATTCTTTCTCGGAGGAACGGGTTGTAGAGGGAGCAAATCAAATAAATTGGCCAGCCATATTATATTAAGTTATCTTTTGTGTAAATTTTGGCACGTCAAGGCGAAAAGTTAAGAACAAAATTACCGCTGGCCAACGGAAGGATTGGATACACTTGTCAAAGCAACAGTGTACGATTCCGTCGAATTATTGATTGCATGTCAGCTGATGTCAATATCGATCGGTCGAGATAATAAGAATGATATTTTAAATATTATCGTCCCAGACAACGGTTGACATCAGTAAATTTATCATCTCTATCTCTGCTGTATGTATCAGGTAGGATGAGAACCTTTATGAGATTTGCGTTCGACTGCCACTTGTCAGAAAGATCTGAAAAGCCCATCCATGTGATCATTTTAATAGGTTTCGATGCATCAAAATGTTACCAACTTTTTTGAAATACTAGCTATATCATTTATTATTATAAATTTAATTTTATAACACTATTTAAATAAATTTGATATGAGATACAAATTGAGTAAGCTTACTATTGATTAAAATTATATATATATATATATTTTATCGAAATACCATTTAATTGAGAAGCGACAAAAGAAGAGTTAGACTTCTCTAAATTTACATTCTTTCTCTCACAATAGCATAGACGGTGATTACATATGAGATTCTTAAATTTTTAGATAAAAATTATATTGATTGGTCATGGCAATGAACAAATCAGCTTCTATTGGAATACAACATGGTTCCACCACCATGGATATGAAAGGAACCCATGCATATTTGGTCCACCACCGTGGTGAGCCAACACTAGTCGTGTCTCTCACTGGACCCTCCCTCGCATACATCCAATGGAATGGAAGCAATGATCGGAATGAGGATAACATCCTGCTGACAATCCAGTCCACTTATGAGAGATGAGGTTATACGGAGTGGAAGAATATGCATGGAAACATACAAGCCCACGGATTACCACTCAGGAAGCCTCTCTCTCCTTGTATATATTCTTTCCACGTGACATGATGATCTCTTGCTCTGTTCTCTTCTGAAGATTTGAGGCCTTAATTTGGATTCTAGCCTGGCATTTGGCCATGTTTGTAGGTAGGAGTAGCGGGTCCATGATCGCAATCATCGGAATCTTCTCCCGTTGATGCGGTGTGGACAAACGAAGGCCACACGAGAGTATAAAAATCCTGGGGCTGGTCCGCAGAACATGGGATAAATTGGGGGTCGGGTAGGGTAGGGGAATCCATGTACATCACGGCCACCATGTTTCTCGCCATACATTGGCCAGGTGGATAAGATGATGCCGTATATGCATAGTTGTCAGACCTCGAACATTGACTGATCAAGGGTTCAGATAACTGAATTACTGATTTAACCATTGGATCACTTATTAATTATTGATTAATTATTTTAATTTAAAAATATATTTATATTAATAAAAATTAAATTTTAATAAAAAATTTTAAGGTTAGCACGATAATAAAGCCCATAATTTTATTCGGTTCGAATTGAATTGATTGGTTCATGGATGAACCGAATGAATTGATCAAGTTATTTTGAATCATTTACATATTTGATTTTATATTAGAACTAAACCGATTTAACCTTTGATTCAACTGAACCAACCAATTGATTCGATCCCAACTAGAGAGAGAGAGAGAGAGAGAGAGAGAGAGGCGAGATCACTAACTTCTCAGCAGCTCCATTGCCCTGACCTTTTTGCCTGTCTTCTTCGCTTGCCAGATTGGGGCAGGGCAAGCGAACTGAAATATAGTTGGCAACGCCGAGATCTCGGTCCATCTCGATTTGACTCGGCATCAAAAGTGGAAGGTAGAGAGAGAGAGAGAGTGAGAGATAGTGTGAGTGATGCCGAGTTAACTTCTACTTAAAATAATAATTCAAATATTTCATAATTAAAAACATGTTAAAATTGTAAAGCATGATTAAGAGTTTCCGTGTTATATCAATGGAGCAAGTATCTCAGAGGAGCAGTTGATATTAATGCAAATCGATATTGAAATCCGGGGACTGCTGAATGGAATCATTCTGCTATCGTTGCTCGGAGTTTTCAGCGTTGGATCCCCCCGGAAGCGGTGATCCGTGAGTTCCGGCGTGCAGGCATTCCGGGGGATATTGAGGCTGTTAGCTTGGCATTCAGGTGTTCTATATTCAAATTCTCTGATGCAAATGGTAAGAAAATGGCTTTGGAGAGGCCTTGGGTCGTTAATGGTCAGCCCTTAGCCACGGAGCCGTGGTCACCTGAATTCTTCCCCTCGTCGGAAGCTGTGGCTAAGGCTCTTCTGTGGATTCGTCTTCCGAGTCTTCCTCTGGAGTTTTGGTCTGAGGAGATCTTGTCGTCCATCTTGGCTCCGGCTGGTACTCTTGTTAGTTTGGATTCTCAGACGAAACAGAGGAACAGGGGAGCTTTTGCCAGGGCCTGTGTTCGAGTTGATTTGAGCCGGGCTCTTCGTCCTGGAGCTCGAGTAAGAGGCTCTCGTTCTCCTTTCTGGCAACCTTTCCAGTATGAGCACCTTGAGGGGTTGTGTCCCAGGTGCGGATCTCTCCATCTGAATGGGGAATGTGCAGCTCTGGCGGAGAAGGAAGCTACGGCGGGGAGTCTGCTCTTTGGTCCGTGGATGTCAGCTGTGAGGCAACGCCGTTCGTCTCCTTCTCCCGGTGAGGATCTTCGGAGGAAGGGCCAGGGGGTTCAGTCGGAGGCCAGGGTCCCTGTACCGGTGGACGGATGGGTCGCGCCTTCTAAGATTGCTCGCCGGAGATCGTCGCTGCACCTGCTGCTGTGCCCCGGGTCTCCCCTCCGTCCTCTTCGTCGATTGATTCTGGTGAGCTGGAGGTAGGGGGTGGCAAGGAGGTTCAGCGTGCCGATACGGCACGCTCGACTGTGAATTTGATTCACAGTCTCGACACTGTAGCACAGAGGGGCTTTTCTCCTGATTGTCTGAATCTTAGGTCTTCTGGTTTGATTCAGGAGAACCCTTTTGCTATGTTGGGTTCGGATAGATGGGCTGGGCGGCACCCTGTTCCTAAGGATGCCCGCCCGGGTCCATCCAAGAGGGCTAGGCCCTTGCAATATGAAAATTATAGTAATATTACAACAAAGGGGAAAAAAGTTACTAAAGAGCAAAAAAAAGGCAAAAAGGTCGTTGTTGGGTCAAATAAAGCACAAGTATCTTTTTCTTGTCCAGCCTCCTCTGTTTCAGAGCTGGAGTCTATTGCTATGGGTAGTAAGGGTGGAGAGACTCCACAGAGCTTGACAGCAACTGAGAAGGTGGATCAGTCTGAAAGATGTAATCATGAAGGAATGGTCTCTTCTCTAAAGGAAGTCATTACAGTTCAGGGTCAGGGGATGCAGATTAGTCCTTCATCGACTGTGGTGGAGGAGTCTGTAGCTGGGATGGAGTTTTCTCTCCAGGAGAAAAGAACAGTGTCAGATGTTTGTATTCCAGACACTGTGATGGGTGAGGATGGGTCGGGGGTCACCTCCTCTCAAACTTCATCATGAAGATTCTGATATGGAATGTCAGAGGAGCGCGGAAACCTTCTTTTCGCGCATCTTTTGAGAGACTGATGCAGCTGCATAGTTTTGATATCTGTATTCTGGTGGAAACCCGATTGTCGGGTGACAGCTTAATGCGGTTCCGGAGACAGATAGCCAGAATGTGGTCATCATATGCTGTGGAGTCAGTGGGTCTATCTGGTGGCATTGTGGCTCTATGGCGTCACTCCTCCATTCGAATTGATGCCTTTCATGGTTGTAAGCAGCAGGTCGCTCTTGTCATCTCTGAAGGGTCTTCTGCTCCATGGGTGCTTCTGGGGGCTTATGCTAGCACTGATTTCCGTGAAAGACGTGATCTCTGGTCTGAGAGCCTCTCTTATATTGGTAAGGGTTTTCCGACTCTTATTGCCGGTGACTTTAACTGTATCCTCCAGGCAAGTGAAAAGAGAGGAGGCAGGCCTTTTGTTGATTCTGTCGAGTTGCTGAGTTTAGATCTTTCATCTCCTCTGCTGGGCTTTTTGATCTGGGATTTTCGGGTTCTCAGTTCACTTGGTGTAATAATCGCCAGGGTACAGCTCGTGTGTGGGAGAGATTGGATAGAGTGATGGCCACGGCGCATTGGCTTCACAAGTTCCCTTCTTCCACTGTTAGTCATCTGTCTCGGATTGCTTCTGATCACTGCCCCATTTTAATTTCTACAGAATCGGGGATTCTTCATCGGAAGCTGTTTCGTTTTGAGCAGATTTGGACTTCTTACGCCTCGGCCCGAAATATTATCTCCGAGGTTTGGCGCCTACCTGTTAGAGGTAGGGCTGAGTACAGACTTTCCAGGAGGCTTGAGTTAGTGAAGCGCCGGCTATCCAGATGGAACAAAATGGAGGTTGGGGACCTCGTTAGGAAAGTGGAGCTGATTGAGGAGGAGATTACTTCCATTCAGAATAGGGAAGATTCAGATGGTAGTCTTTCTAGTTCTGATCTTATGACCCTCCGGGGTTTGCTCACTAGTCACCACTCTCTTCTGCTGCAACAGGAGATTCATTGGAGACAGAGATCTCGGATTCGGTGGTTACGGGCTGGTGATAGTAACACTAGATTTTTTCACCAGAGTACGCTGAGGAGACGAGCTGCCAATAGGATTCGGCGGATTGTGGATGATGAAGGCCAATCTCTGGAGGATTATGCTGCTATTAGAGATCATTTTTTTCACTTCTTTCAGTCCCGATGGACTGAGCATACTGGAGAGGGGTCTCCTGTTCACCCGGTCATGCTTTCTGAGAAGGTCTCTGATTCGGAGAATATCCATCTTACTAGACCGATCACTGGGGATGAGATCCGCAGGGCTCTTTGGGATCTGGGGCAGGAAAAGGCTCCTGGGCCAGATGGTTTTCCGCCCCTGTTCTTTCGGACATACTGGAGCATTGTTGGTCAGGATGTTCAGCAAGCCATTCTAAATGTTTTCCATTCTAGAGTTATTCCAGATGAGTGGAAGAGGACCTTTGTTACCTTAGTGCCAAAGCGTCCCGATGCCTCCTTGCCTCTTCACTATAGGCCCATTAGTCTATGTTCCACCTTATATAAAGTCTGCTCTCGTCTTTTGGCAAATCGGATGCGGACTGTTATTCCTCGTATTATCTCTGTGGAGCAGGGTGCGTTTATTCGAGGTCGAAGTATTTCGGATAATGTTCTTATTGCTCAGGAGTTTATGTCTGATCTTCACCGAGCGATTGGTCCGCACAGTCTTATGGCTGTTAAGCTCGATATGGAGCGAGCTTATGATAGACTAAGTTGGGATTTTCTGAATAGGACCCTTGTGGAGTTTGGGTTCGATGGGCAGTTCATAGACTGGATTATGGCTTGCATTTCTAGACCTACTTTCTCTCTTATTATAAATGGCTGTCCGACGGACTTTTTCTATTCCACTGTGGGGTTACGGCAAGGATGTCCGCTCTCTCCATTATTGTTCATTATGGCAGTTGATGATTTATCGCGTGCGCTCCGCCAGGCACAGCTCGATAATCGGATTACCCCCTTTTTGCGGGACTGGGCGGGCCTGCGGTCTCCCATCTTCTTTTCGCCGATGATTGCATCTTTCTGGGAAGGCTACAGCACGGAATGCCAGTTCTTATGCTACTATTCTCCAGGAGTATTGCAGAGCATCTGGGCAGAAGGTTAATCTTCAAAAATCTATGGTTTGTCTCAGCCCCAAGATCTCCAGATCAAAGAAAGAGGCTATTCTTCAGACTTTTGGCATCTATACACAGGCTGATCGCCTTATGTATCTGGGAGTTCCTATCACTGGTAGGCGGCCTCGTTGCTCGGATTTCAGTGTGATTGAGCGTCGGGTTCGGGACCGTATTGATGGGTGGCAGGCTACTGGGTTATCGATGATGGCTCGGATTACTCTCATTCGATCGGTCCTTACGTCTCTCCCCCTCCATCTTTTAGCAAATGCTGTTATCCCGATTTCATGCTTAAGAAGGATTGAGAGGTGTATCAGAGACTTTCTTTGGGATTCGAGGCAAGATAGTCGAGGTATGCATCTATTGGCCTGGGACACTATCTGTAAGCCTATCTCTGAGGGAGGCCTGGGCATTCAGTCTTTAGTGGTCAGGAAGGAGGTTTTGTTGGCTAGACATGCCTCCCGTTTTCTCCTCGACCCGCATTGTTTTTGGAGTTCTGTGATGAGAGCGAGATATGGTGAGTGGCCTCAGGATATGCCTTCTTCTTTTCCAAGGACCTACTCTTTCTTTTGGAAGGAGGTCAGTGGGCGTCTGCCAGCTATCAGGAATAATATCTCATGGATGATTGGTAATGGAACTGGGGTGAATGTTGTTCATGACTTATGGCTTTCTGATCTTCCTTTTGAGAAGTGGCCTACTTTCATCAGTTCAGAGGTCACCAGTCAAATGAGAGTCTCTGATTTGATTTCCCAGGACCTTCGCTCTTGGTGCATTACTACGGTGATGCGGTTTTTTGGTGTGGAACTTGCCCGCCGGATTTTATCTATCCCTCTAGTTGATAGTAGGATTGAGGATACCAGATTATGGAGGAGATCTTGTTTTGCGAGGGCTCCGTCCAGGGATCTTTTGCCTATCTTTAGGCCTCAGTCTCTTGGATCGCGAGGAACTGCTTGGATCTGGAAGCTCCCAATCCACCCTCGGCTGCAGCTCTTTCTCTGGAAGCTTGAGTGGAATTGTCTCCCTACATGTTTCTTGCTTTCTGGTAGAGGTGTGGATATTCAGCCTATATGCCCATTGTGTGGACAGGCGGACGAAACTATTGATCATGCCATCTTTCAGTGTTTTAGAGCTAGACATATTTGGAGGATTGTGGGTTATCAGATCTGTGAGGATGTTTCCAGTTCGCCGCGGTCCTCTTTCCTCAGTGATATCAGAAGAAATAACCAGCAGCGGGGTACAGTCTGGGCTGCTACAGCTTACCAGATTTGGTTATCTCGCAATCAGATGGTCTTCACAGATGACTTCGTTCCCCCTCAGCGGACTGCTCGGATAGCTATATCCTTCTACTCTGCCTTCTCTCGTGCTGCTCATGATTTTGATATATCTGGTCACTGGGGTTCCCCTGCTACTTCGGTAGCGAACCGGCAGACGGTTTTTATTTCTTGGGAGCCCCCCCCTCCAGGGTATATCAAAATCAACTTTGATGGGAGTGTTCGGGGAAGACTCGCTGGTTCTGCTTTTATTATCAGAGGTGCTGATGGTGGTATGTTGGCGGCTGGAGGTTTTGGTCTCCTTGATTCCTCTGTTCCTATGGCCGAGTTGTATGCGGCGTGGGCCGGGATTTCTTTTGCGGTTCGATCCCTTCATGCTCAGAGTCTCTTTATTGAGGGGGACTCTCTTACGGTCATTCGTTGGCTTCGACAGGAAGGTAGTGATCTCCCTCCGATTAATCCTCTTCTTCTGGATATCTCATCTCTTTTGAGGGGGGTCACCTTCTATCAGATTCGGCATGTCTATCGCGAGGCCAACATGGTAGCTGATTGGATTGCTGGTGTTGCGGCCCTTTCTTCTGATTTTTGGATATGGAAACAGGGGGACTCCTGCCCCATTGTACTTAAACAACTTTTATTTTCTGATATATCTGAGCTGACTCACGCTAGACTGATGTGATCGTCCGTTTTTCTCAAAAAAACGAAACATCTTTCTCATCGATCCACATGAGATTACATTAAAAAGGATAACATGCTGTCGCTACCGTTTTGACGGCCGTTATCTAAAGAGTTGAAAACCCAGGGCTGGGAACGGCGATCGAGGACGGGGCTCAATTAATAAAGTAAAGAAGCGGTGATGGGAAAAGGAAAAGGCGCAACTCAGTAAGTCAAGGGAGACACGTGAGGCTTGGAAGCTTGCCGGAGAAGGGCCTAAAATGGAGACCTCGGAATTCGTGCTCCAATCGCTGGGGAAATGGGATAGGCTTTGCCAGTATTAGATCGTTTCCACTCCCATGACTACCGTTCTCTCGGTCCCATCACGCCCAATTCTTTCCACAGCCCGGCCCCCCAGGCCTTGGTAGTTCGTTCCTTCACCCTTACCGAGGTTCTTCATCGTGAAACCAACTCATCACTGTGCCATCTTCGATCAAAAAATAAATCTTTTCTTATATTATAAATAGGTCACGTCATTGTGCACTAGCTCGGTGGGGCTCTCGTTTGACCAGAGATAAATGCAATAAGTTAATCACAGTTGCCGATTGGAGCAGCATGCCTCATTATAAGATAATCAACATCTGCTAGTCTGAAGCCTTAGCTCAATTTCTTCTAAGATATCTCTTCAATTCTGATCAGGTTGAGACCATGCTCTCACTCGATTTATCTTTAATCAACTACGTCAATTTTTAAAGCCCCCCCCCAACATTGACCAGCTAATTTGAGGCCTCAACTTAATATCCCTTAAGATCCTTTCCCAGTACTAATTCAAATCTCCTACATGATCTCTCCTTAAATGTTATTACCTCTGTCTTCGGCCAAACTATCCTTGAAGCCCATAACATCAAGTGGCCCGGAAATCCTACTCGATCTCTCCGTGGCCATCATTTTTATATTTCACTGTATCATTCTCTATATTCTTGATACTGACTAATTAATTAAGACCCTTAGCCAATATCTCTTTCGCCGCTACCTCTTCCTTTGTCTATATCATCATCAGAGCCTCAAACATTGACCAACCTCCCCAGGCCTTATCCTCCACTTATGATCTCTCTTCAGCCATCTCCTTAATCTTTTAGTTTGAACATAGAGCAACCCTAGTCATAGTCAAACTCTAGACCTTTGTTTTTTCATCCTTTGGATCTTTCCTCCTCTATTTTTCTGTCTCATTCTCCACTTATCTAATTATCTTTCTCTGTTGAGCAGAAGAAATTAAGTTGGCATTAGCAACTCATGCACTACAACGCCGCTTCTCCAAAGAAAAATCTTTTAAATTATCATGAATACCAAGTGGCAGGAACTTTATTAATCTTTATTGGAAAATTTTTTTCAAAAAAAAAAAAAGTTTAGTGCTAACCAAGAGGGAGTCACCAACGCGAACCGAGGTACCCCACGTCAAGCATTACAGGCTCTTTCCCAGGTCTCGTCAAACCATGCATGGCACTGAGATGGACGTCTAAAGTCTAAACAAGTAACAATGCGTTCAATATTTAATCTATAGCTTAATTTGCTCCTGTATAAATTTATACGAATGTGCTCCTTGTCACCTTATTCTCCGGGAAACAATGTGGCAGGTAAGTACGACTTCATGTGTTCGCCTTTTATTACTAAATTAAATAAAAGGTATGTTAGCTTAGATTAGAACACTAGGTAGTTGTACAGGCTTATATATATATACTTCCATGCACTCTATTTTCGGTTTTTCTTAGACCATAAAATGAGGAATAAGATAATGTGGCTTCTCGGTGGTGCACATGGAGAGAAATATTTACGAGTGGAACGGTCTTTTAGATATATTTCTCTTACTTTAAAAGTGTGAGACGTAGTCCACGTAGTTGCCCCCTTCTCATGGCTTCAAATTAAGCTTCTGTCTCAAGGAATATTTCAAGTCATGCAAACCAATTATTCTCTCAATAGGTTTCAACTTTTACCCTCCACCTTTGTGACTGTTCTCTGTTGGACAACGAGGTGACATTGTGCCTGCTGTGCCGTTGCATACAGAATCAAAATTTCCATTTATTAATCTATAGAGTAGTTCCCTTAATGGGGCCAAAGAGATTTGCTATCTCGATATAAGATTCATGCATGATTTCCGCTTGACTTGTATACACTTATATGTGATATAATACAAGGCTTATGGTTGGCTTTTTGTAATCAGGGAATTAAAAAATAAATAAATAAAGCTGTTTGCATGCTGTTGGCTGTGTATGTCTGGCAGATGGTGGCTACCTACTTGAATCAGACTGAGGCTAGAGTTATACTCTATGTCCTTAAGACAATTTCGTCCCGCAATGGTGCTCACGGTCAGTATGACGATTGTCTCCCAGGATACAACAGTCTCCTTTTGATGAAAGCAGCACTACAATTCACCAAAATAATCGAACCAAGAATGCAACTCTCTTTTCAATGCACTATTGCTATACTATCCTTAGGAAAGTATGCAAATGCCTAAGAGAGAAGAAAACAAGAATTGATTCAAATTGAACTCAATTCGGAATGGCTTGGGATCAATGAAATGCTTAGGTCTAGGGTCCTATTTATAGGTTTTTAGATGCCCTTTGGAAGCAACCTTATGCCTCTTGGAAGCAACCTTATGCCCCTTGGAAGCAACCTTACGAATTAAATTAATTCGAATTCTTTTGATCAAAGGATGTTTGATAAGCCCATTCACTTCGTGATTTTCAGATCATGTTATCAGATAAGCCTTTTCAGGCTGTGATCTGAAGATCTGAAGATCAGATAAGCCCTTTCATAATTGTGATCTGATGATCACGTTATCAGATAAGTCTTTTCACAATTGTGATCTGATAATCACGTTATCAGATAAGTCTTTTGACATGACTTATCTACAACCGTTTGATTGAAGGGACGCCTTATCATCAACGGTTCGATTGACTTATCATTTGATCGAAGGGACACCTTATCAACGGTCCTGATGGTCAACCGTTGACCGGTCAAACGTTGACTGGTCAACCTTGACCAGTTGACTGGTCAACCTTCCAACGGTCAAATCATCAACGGTCATGATCAATCCTGATCAGCGATCACCAATGGTTGTGATCAATCCAAGTCATCGTTTGATCTCAGCCCCTCATCTCAATCCTGATCAGTTTCTACCGTCTGATCTTCATCATCAAAAAGATTAAAGCCCCTCAAGCTCCTCGCGACGATGCGTACGTGCGAAGTGCAAAGTGCGCCTACAAAGCGCCCATTGCGCCCTTCGCACACGCGCGTGCGCGTGCGCGTGCGCGTGCGCGTGCGCGAGGGTGATGCTTCGCATCACCCTCAAGCTCTCCTTCTATGGTGAGCCGAAGGAACACAAGCTTAAGGAGGAGGTTTCCATATAAGTGAACCTTCCTTCCTTGTTCTTTTCGATGTGGGACTAAATGTCCCCGCAATTTCTCATTCACATACATAAGGGGTTAATGGGCTTTCAAGGCCCATTAGGGTTTTCATGACCTATTTTGGCCCATTACCCAACACATGCTTCTTGCAGGCATTATATTAGAGATTGCTATGCTTGTTCCTAGATTATAATTATCTCAATTAGGTTTGCAAATGAGTTAAATTGATCCATCTCAATCCCAAACTAATCCATATCTAGAGATCCATGGATTTAGTCAAATTTGAAAATTTAACCTAATCTAAATTTTGAGTTAGGTTTGAATCTTGTATTTTCTCGATCTAACCCAATTTGAAACTGATTTATCCTTACCTATAAAATATAATCTTATTTTTTTATTTTAATTATCTGAATTGAATGAACTTTAATTTAAACAAATTCTCCTAATAACGAGAATTTATCCCTTTTGTGTTCACTAATTATATCTAAATATTTATATTTATTATTTATTTTAATAAATTATTGTTTATAACATCTTTCAGCGTAGCAATAAATATTTTAAATATTATAATTTATAAACTTAAGCATAATCATTCATTGGGATAGAGTTAAGAATTTTTAATAAAAAATTAAGTTTAAACTGATTCTTTTTATCTAATCTAAATTTTTCTATTGATTTATACTTAATTATTATTATTTACTTATAAAATAATAGTTATATGCTTTACCTAAATTTAAATATTACCCAATTCAATCCTATCCTATTGGGTTTAAAATTCTTTCCACAAATCTAATCCAATTCAATTGAATTAACAAATGAGTTGAATATGAATCCAAAATTAAAATTCTAATATAAAACCAAATATGATTAGAATACTGTCCTGAATTGTATGTAAGAATATGTCTTCATTCTTCATGCACGAAAACTCATTTAGGCTGTGTTTGATATGATGGATAAGGGGAGATATCCCTGTATATCCCTCCTTATCCCCAAATGCTATAGCTACAAAGAATAGTGCTGAAAAAGTTTAACCAGAGGCTATGGGTTATCCCCTGAACTTATTCCCTAGGGAACCCAGGAATAACTAAAGTTATTGGCAGAGCGGTAATTTTAAAAAGGTGCTTATCCTCTCAGCTATCCTCTGGATAAATGCTATCTCGTACATTTATTCAGGGATAGAAAAAAAGCTATCAAACACAGCCTTAGAATCCTTCAATCTAATCCTCAATGTCTTCTTAAATATTCACACCTATAATAAAATTCTAAAGGCATTTTCAAAATTAGGAAAAAAAGGCACAACATCTTTTTATGATTAATACTTATATACTCAGTATTTGATGAATAATGCTTGTTAGATGATCTCGAAATCATCAATAATCATTCTTTTTCATGGTTATTTATGATATCTATTACTAAATTCCCTGCCATTGTTACCTAGTCTATGAGAAGATGATAAATATCCACGAAACAATGCATGAATAATTTTTTAGATAAAATAAAAATTAAAAAAATTAAGAAGGATTCATTTTTTACAATTCTTGATAAACAACCATCTAGAAATTGTAAATAAATGGCTGGCCTTTGATTATATTTGGTCCTTTATCAAAACACTTGGATTGACCAACCTGATCGATATGATTCAATTTACTTGCAATCATACATTATTTGATTAGATTTGATCCTTTGTTAAAAGAGGGATTATTCTTTATTAGATTATGATTCGGCTCAAACATCATAGAATTTGAAGGGATTTATTTTTTCTTCAAAGCTTTGCACTGTTTATGTTAGTTTGCCATGTTGGTTGACTTGTTATATCTCTCTCAAACTAATATTTTTGGTGTAAAACCTAATTTAAGAAAAGCATTAATCTATTCAGAAATCATTTGTTTGATTAAGCTTGAAATTTTTTTTGCAAAAAGTAATTTTTAAGAAAAAAATAAAGAAATTTGTTTGATTGGCCGTGAGGTAAAAAAGAAAGAAAGAAAAAATATACTTTTTTTTGTTACAAAACGGGCGATCATACAATTCTTGAATGAGTCAACCCAGATGCATTAGAAAATAGGATCTGTTGCAGAAGGATAGGACAGGAGTCGCCTAGCTTCCAAATCCATGGACCCGCATGCTAAGCAGCAAAGGTAGCCACCCAGTCCGCCGCCGAGTTGGCCTCATGATAAATGTGGCGGATTTGGACAGAATCAACCTCCCGCAACATAGACCAACAGTCCCTCAGAATCGGATTTGAGATACCATCTAAGCAGCTTTCCTTCAATAACCAAGAAATGACAGTCATAGAATCCCCCTCAATCATAATCCTATGAGCATGAAGAATCCTGACAACATATGAAAGACCCCCAAGCAGCACAGAGCTCCGTCATAGGAACTGTTGAGTCCAAGGAACCAAAGCCACTCGCCGCCAAAAGATTACCCATCGGTCCCCGAATGATGAAAGCAGATCCAGCAGCTCTATCCCGGACACTCCCATCAAAGTTAATTTTGACATACCCTGGAGGGGGGGCTCCCAAGAGAAGAAAACCGTATGCCGGTTCGCTGTCGGGACAGCAGGGGAGCCTCAGAGGCCAGAGGAGTCAAAATCAACATCATGAAAGCCGCGGGCACAGTCCGAAGTCAATAATCTAATATGTCTCACAATCCTGTGATAAGAAAACCTGTCGTTGGAGAATATGATCTGATTCCTCGACATCCATATATAATAAGAAGTGATAGACCAAAGACTACGCTTACTCAAAGGATCGCACCGGATGTCCTGAAAGAAAGATGATCGCGAGAAAGCCATAGCCTCCAGGTCCCTAGGATAGCCCATAAAAACCCATATCCTTCTCGCTCTGGAACAGCGAAATATAGCATGATCCACAGATTCCTCCACCTGCCTATAGAGAGGACAGATCGGCTGAATAGACAGACCCCTCCGAGATAGAAGGAGGCAAGTAGGAAGGCAGTCCCAAAGAAGCTTCCAAATGAATAGCTGAACCTTGGGGAGAACAGGAAGCTTCCAAATCTAGACTGCATCCTTCGTACGCTGAGCCTGCGGCCTGTATATGTCCATAAGATCCCTAATGGGGGCCTTGGAAAGACAAGATCGCTGCCAAACCCTGGAATCAGCAGAGCAACCAGGTAAAAGAGGCAACGAGAGAATCCGACGAAAAAGCTCCTCCCCAAAAAAAGGGTCACCGTGGGTATGTGCCATGAGTGGGGGTTTAAGGAAATCAAATCCTTAACCCTAAGATTGGGGGGAACATCCATATTGATAAAGGAGGGCCACCCCATAAGAGGGAGCTCGGAAATCCAGGTATCATTGACGATATCAATTAAAAAACCATCACCAATCATCCAAGAGATATTGTGCAGAATAGGCTAACTATGTCTACAAATCTCCTTCCAATAGGATGAAGATCCTCGGGGCGGCATAATAATCGAACCAGAAACCCAATCACCGTATCTCGCATGCATCACAGAACTCCATAAGCTCTGAGGCTCCAGAAGGAAGCGCGAGGCATGTTTGGCAAGAAGAGCTTCTCTTCTAACAATCAAAGACTGAATCCCCATTCCACCTTCATTAATAGGCATGCAGACCCTGTCCCAAGATAATAGGTGAATACCATGTCCCTCCTACATAGACGCCCAAAGAAAATCTCTGAAGCATCTCTCAATCCTCCTCAGACAAGTGATCGGTATGACAGCATTCGAAAGGAGATACACAGGAAGAGAAGAAAGGACAGAACGAATGATGGTGACCCTAGCCATCATGGAAAGACTAGTCACCTGTTACCCCTCAATACGTTGTCGAACCCGTCGCTCAATCTCTACATAGTCAGAACAGCGAGTCCGTCTGCCAGTAATGGGGATCCCCAAATACATAAAGCATTCCGTCCGAGAAGTGATACCTGATATGTCCATAATGGCATCCCTAGAAGATCTAGGGGTCTTTGAGCTAAAGCAGATAGATGACTTAAGAAAATTAACCCTCTGACCTGATGCCTGACAATAACGCTGCAGAATAGAATGAAAAGAAGCAGTATTATCAATGGAAGCCTGCCCCAAAAGAATACAATCATCAGCGAAAAGAAGATGAGAAATCAAAGGGCCCTCTCTCCCAGCCATGAACGGGACAATCCGATGCTCCTGCTGAGCCAGATGAAAAGCACGAGAAAGATCGTTCGCAGCAAGAATAAATAACAAGGGGGATAAAGGGCACCCCTGTCTCAATCCCACAGAAGAGTGGAAAAACTCAGTAGGGCTCCCATTGATGAACAGAGAAAAGGAAGGCCTCAAAATACATGCCATAATACACTCAATAAAAAGGTCATCAAACCCAAACTCCTGAAGAGAGCGCTTCAAAAAGGCCCAGCTCAGTCTGTCATAAGCTCTCTCCATGTCAAGCTTCACCGCCATGAGACTCCTTTTCACTAGGGCTCTTTGAAAATCATGCATGAATTCCTGAGCAATGAGGAAGTTGTCCGAAATAGAACGCCCTCGAATAAAAGCCCCCTGCTCTATAGAGATAAGACGGGGGATCACAAGCCGAAGACGGCCAACCAAGAGGCGAGCACAAACTTTATACAGAGTAGTGCAAAGGCTGATAGGTCTGAAATGCTGCGGAAGAGAGGCGTCGGACCGCTTAGGCACCAACGTGACAAGTGTCCGGTTCCATTCCAAGGGAATTTGCTTCAATTGGAAGACAATTTGAATCGCCTGAATCACCTCTTGGCCAACTATGTCCCAATAGTGGCGATAAAATAGAGGCGGAAATCCATCAGCCCCTGGGGCCTTGTCCGGACCAAGCTCCCATAGGGCCATCCAAATCTCCTCAGCAGTGAACGGTGTACACAACTTTTCATTTTCCTGTGAAGATACCCTATTGGAATCAGGAACCCTGACCATCGGATCCCCATCACCAGTGGAATCAACCCATCTGGATTGAAAGAAATGGAGAAGCATATCCTGAATAGAGTGGTGATCCTCCTTACCATACCCCTCCGCATCAACTAGTCTCCGAATCCTGTTCACGGCCTGACGCTTTAAGGTAGCCTGATGGAAGAATCTGGTATTACGATCCCCCTCACAGATCCACTGAATCCTGGACCTCTGTCTCAAGTACATCTCCTGCTGGCGAAGCAGAGAGTGGTGACGAGCAAGCAAATCCCGTAGAGAGAAAAGGTCCGAATCCAACAGAAATCCCTCCAGGTCCTCCTTACCCTGCAGAGCAGTAATATCGGCTTCCACCAGATCAATCTGTCTATCTAAATTCCCCACTTCAATCCTATTCCATTTGGAAAGATGGCATCTGGCCAGCATCAGACGGCGAGAAAGACGATAAATAGCATTGCCCCTGATAGGAAGATGCCAAATTTGAGTAATAATGGACCGAGCCCCCGAATAGACTGTCCAAAAATGCTCAAATCTAAACTGTCTATGTTAATACTGATCAGCCTCAGTAGAAATCAAAATGGGGCAGTGGTCTGAAGCAATCCTGGGCAGGTGAGATACTGAAGCCGCAGGATGCTTATGAAGCCACTGGGCTGTAGCCAAAGCTCTGTTGAGTCTCTCCCAAACACGAGCTGAGCCCTGACGATTATTACACCAAGTAAATTGGGTCCCAGAATACCCCAAATCCAATAATCCAGAGGACCCTATAAAAGATTTAAATTCATTAATATCAGCTGAGGCTGAAACCCGTCTGCCCTCACGTTTTTTATTGGCCTCAGTGATACAGTTAAAATCTCCCGCAACAATGGTAGGGAGACCTTGACCAAGGAGGGAAAGCAGCTCAGCCCAAAGGATCCGCCTCTCTCTGTAATCTGTGCTGGCATAAACAGCCGACAGCAACCAAGGGTCAGAGGACCCCATAGAGATAAGAAGACCATTCTGCTGGTTACACTGATGAAAAGCCTCAACCGAAACAGCAGAATCACACTAGATGGCCAATATACTCCCAGACATACCTTCAGCCTCCACCACATACGAAGACCAAGACCGAAAAATCTGTCTTCGAAGCCGGGCCAAAGTATCACCAGACAACCTAGTTTCCAATAGCACACATATATCAAAATTATATAATTGCATCAATCTATTAAACGAGGATCAAAAGGAAGGCTTTCGAGCTCCTCGAGTATTCCATATTAGAATCTTCATTTAATACTGGAGGAAACTGGGACCCCTCCCTGGTCCTCCACCATAACCATATCAGGAAGGCACTCACTAGCAAGGGTGCCCCCATCAGTCATCATTAATGAATAAGCCTTCAGTCCATCCGAAACAATGTCTAAAATAGCAGGCCGAATAGACTGCGTCGATAATAGTGAGTCTGAGTGCCGACTCATAGTTTCTTCAACTGATTCTGCCACAGTCAAACCGACATTCATTTCAGCACTGGGCTGACTCACCTCCTGACCATCTTCATGAGAGCAATGTGGTAGTGACAGATTGGCTGGAAAATAATGAGTCGCCTCGATACTTTTTGGCAAAGGAGCTTTACCTTTGCCCTTCCTTTTCACAACTTTGGAGATAGTTCTCGGAGCAGGGCACTCAACAGGTCTAGCCCTTTTCAGGGGGCCAGGAAAAGCATCCCCACTGCCCTGATCACTGCCACCACACCCAATCCATAAGATGCAAAAGGGTTTGCATTTGGCTGATCATGAATGGACCCAACTTTAGCATTACTCTTCAATTTACCCAGCAGCTTAATCTTCTCAGGAGCTACAGGACCGGCACGGGAAGAAAAAATCGGCACGGCCTCAAGAATAGAAGAGGGCACAGTCTTCCCCTTCTGTACCTCACCACCAGAGCCAGCCGAGCCTTGATCAGAGACAATCACCATCTTCGACAGCGGGGGCACTTTCCGGCGAGCAACCTTAACCGGCAAACTCCACACGTCAGCGTCGCCAGCCATCGAGCGATGCATCTCCTAAATCAACTGGGACGCGGAATCACTGCCAGAAGCTATAGAAGCAGGCTTCATAATAGGCTTCTTCCTCACCTCCCTCATAGCTCCAGGGACATCCCTGCGTTGACGAACAGTAGTCAACCAAGATCCAAAAACAGGGGACGAAGATTCAGCCTCCTTGCATGACCCAGCCGGCACAGAGCAAGGCCCCTCCAAGTGAAGCGATCCACAGCTAGAGCAAAATCCTTCGAGAAATTCATAAACAAACTGCTGCCAAAAGGGAAGGTTGATGCCCTTGACACGGGTTCCCGACCGAAGAGGACGCCGGAGATCCACCCGCAGACAAATTCTGGCAAATCCTCCTCTGCTTTTGGCCAAAGTCGACGAATCGACACAGTGGAATTGGCCTGCAGACTCAGTGATCGCCCCGAGGAAATCCTCCTTCCAAAATTCCAATGGAAGGTTCGGTAATCGCAGCCAGACCAGGGCAAAGGGGATGGCATCCACAGTCGGAACGAACTCCGGCTTCCACCATTCCATTGTGATAATCTGCCCGTTAATGACCCATGGATGATTCATCACCAATTCAGCAACATTCGGGTCTTCAAAACGGAATATGTGGCATCGAAATGCCAAGCTAATAGGCTTAATTTCCCCCTGAATTTCGGCACGGCGAAACTCCCTAACAAACGCCTCCGCCGAAACTCATTTCTGGAACGATCGAGCAATGATAGCTCGCATCTGCCATTCCTCCACCTCAGTCTTTAATTCGTCCATTGGAACATTAACTACCTCCGGAAACACGGACTTCAGTCTCGAGACTTCAGCCACCGACGGAGACGACGAAACCCAGAAGAACTCAGTCGTGCCTGTCTTCTGTCCAGCAATACGAACCCCGCATCCCCATCAACTAGCTTATATTTGATTGGTCATTTACTTTCTTGGCAAATTAAATAAAAGTATTGTGATAAAAAGAGATTTGCATAGAATGAACATAAGAATATTTTTAAACTAATGTATTTAAGCAACTTTTCAATCCCATCATCGTTTTTTAAACATTTTCACGCGGACATAGAGAAAAATAAATAAATAAATAAAAACTTCTCATGAGTTAAAAACTTTAATCAAACAAGTGCATCCAATTAATTTTTCACATGAGTTACGTTTCCACACCAACTTCCTGCCAAGTAATTAAGAGGTGCAGTTCTGTCATCTAGGAAACGCGAATAGAGAGAAGCAGCTGCCGTAAACCAGTTCTAATTCCTTCCACATATCCTTGTCAATGATAAAAAGGTGGCAGTCTTGAAGCCAAATCCGTTTGGAAAAAGATGTCAGTCTTGAAACCTATCAATGGCTTGCATATATAAAAGACGAATCCCCTCTTGAGTAGCAAAAGAATAATGAGGCAGATGGTGCTTTTCAAAAGTTTTGCCCACCGGTTACTTCTCATATTCTTAAGCAAAACTTTTGTTGCAACTCTCTTTAGCTATCAACTCGTAGAATGCCATCCAATACATTGAGCGGTAGGCAGACAAATTTGAATAAATTAGAAAATTTTGTATCTAACCGAAGTTTAATGGGATGGAGAGTTAAAAAAAGAGAACTAATATATTTGATCCTCAAACTTTCACTTATTTTAATCATCAAACTTTTAATTATTATATTTTAAAAATATTACATTCTAAATATTGTAGAATTAGTTTAAATCGATGAAATAGTTGTCTTACTACCCTAAGGTATGAACATATAAATTTATCGACAAAATGATATATCAGCCGTTTTATCAATTTTAATCAATTTATAAAAAATAAAATTATAACAACTAAAAATGATTAAAATAAATTTTTAATAAAAATTTGATGACTAAAAGCATATTTTTATAAAAGAAAATCTGGACCACCTAGATTAGGTGTGGATCTTAGATGTTGACCTGATTCTCTTATTGAATTGGGTCTTTGAGCTAACTTTTAGAGAGTGGATTCCATCCATCCTTGATTGAACTTAAACAATAGTCCCTCTCTGGAACGTAGCTCAAAAAATCTAATCGTTACCGGTTGGATTGCATTGAGTCTAATCCGAAGGAGAGAGAGAAGAATCTTCGTTGGCTGCACCATACCCACCCACAATGGGGCTTTTTCCTTGAACGTTTAACCATTCATGCAGCTGCTCTTGATAGGGACGTCAGACCAATCTCATTAGCCTCTTTTTCTTTTGGCTAGGATCTCATTATCCTACGTTTGTACCATAATTTTATCATCTCCACTTGTTTCTATCCCCCACATCCACCTCAATCGAACAAAAGAGAGCACAAACTCCATTGGGGCCATTTTCTATACAAACACCGACCCAATCCACAAGTGCTTCATTTAATACCAAAAGCGCACTTTTGAACGTGGCTAATGGCTGTCATTGTTCAATGATTGCTCGACTTATTTTTAATCATCTGAAGCCCAAAGAATACGGATAGGATTCGCACTCCTCGCGCACAAGCACATGCCAATTTTTGGCCTCTCATGAGACTAATCATATTTCCCACTCTAAGCTAAGCTCACACCAAAATATATCAAAGCATTCACCTTTAGCGCATGGACGTGGTGTGAGGTTATTATCAATTCTTTAATTTAAGCCTCAACAATAGATTCTTTAACCGATGGGATTTCTAAAGGCTTTCTCTGTAATACACTATGAATAATGTTGATGCCTGATCACTTTGAGCTGGCATTCTTAAGCATTGGCCGTTCCTCCATAGAGATATCGGGGCCATTCCTTCGTCTTCAAAGCCTGCAAGAAGTCCCACAGCCGGATATTCCGGCGGAGACCCTCCGATGCTCAAGTTAGTGCTCTGGGCAACAGCCGTGAGCTTGAGAAAGCTCGAAAGAGAAAGAGAGAGAGGCTCAAAATGAGCGTGTTGAGTTTTTCTGCAGTTACCTAGTCGAAGGTCCCTTTTACCCCTTTTTATTTATCTTTGGACTTTGTCTTTTACCTGAGTGGCTTGGATCATTGTCATCTAGTGGAATTGAGCCACGTGGGTCCTCATGATGGACCATGACTTTTGGGGCTTATCTGATCTGAGTGGTTGGGGGTGTCATGATGATTGAGGACTTTTGATAGATAAAATGTCAGGATTAATATCTGTGAGACCTGAAGTGCTGCCACCTGTCGAAGCTTTTATGAAGATACTTCTTCTTAGTGGCATGTCAGAGCTGCAGGCGTTGTCTTTTAGTGACATGTCAGAGCTAAAAGCATCCTACCTCATGCAAGTCATGATTTCATCCGCAGATTGAGTGTGCACAGCTGGCCTTTTCTGGTACATTGATCTTGAATATTTATTTAATGGTCAGTCCTTGTTTAGTCTCCATGAGTCCCTTCTTGAATTAAATAAAGGATAATAGTACCCTCGGACCCATAGGCCACTCAAGGATGCCTCTGGCTCATGCATATGCCACCCGACACGTGGAGAAGCTATATCTCCCATTCATCCAATTCTATTGCCTGGAACTGGCCTCTGGTGAGCTATGGAGACCATACCCTCTACCTAGCGTGTAGAGTCAGAAGGTCCGTGGAAGGTCGCAGCTATTGGGCAAGGGGCCACCATGGATGGCCGGCTGGGAGGAGCTTGCTGGCTAGGAGAAGCAGGCCGCCTAGGGACGCTGGTGGCCGCCTAGGGCCTCTGCTCTACAAGGCCGTTGTTGGCTGAGGCCGGGAAGGCATCTGTGGGACCTGGGTCCGATGAGGCCGCCTAGGATTGCTCGGGGCCGTCTAGGATTGCTCTTGGCCGCCGTTATGGGAGTGTCGGGGGCCGTTGCTTGCTGAGGCCGGGAAGGCATATGTGGGACCTGGGTCCGATGAGACCGCCTAGGATTGCTCGGGGCCGTCTAGGATTGCTCTTGGCCACCGTCATGGGAGTGTCAGGGGCCGTCTAGGATTGCTCGGGTGCCATTGCTGGCTGAGGCCGGGAAGGCATCTGCGGGACCTAGGTCCGGTGAGGCCGCCTAGGATTGCTCGGGGCCGTCTAGGATTGCTCTTGGCTGCCGTCATGGGAGTGTCAGGGGCCGTCTAGGATTGCTCGGAAGCCGTCTAGGCTGCTCTTGGCCGCCGTCATGGGAGTGTCGGGGGCCGTCTAGGATTGCTCGAGAGCCGTCTAGGCTGCTCTTGGCCGCCATCATGGGAGTGTCGGGAGTCGTCTAGGATTGCTCGGGGGCCATCTAGGCTGCTCTTGGCCACCGTCATGGGGGTGTCGGGGGCCATCTAGGATTGCTCGGGAGCTGCCTAGCTAGGAGAAGCTTTCGGGACCGCCTAGGATGAAGATGGGTCCCGAAGTTATTACCAAAGCACCCTTACGTGCATGCATGGGGCCAAAAAGGAGTCAATGTGACAGCCATAAATGCACATGGCCTTTATAAGACCATAAATGCCCTGGCACATAAATGCCATAGGGAGCCATTAGGAGTCTGAAACCGAAGCCGCCTAAAAAGGCCCCCTAAGATGGCAGCTTAGAAAGGCCGCCTAAGATGGCCATTGAGGAAGGCCGTGAGGGAGAGGCCGCCTAGGATGGCCATTGAGGAAGGCCGTCGAGGGAGAGGCCGCCTAGGATTGCTGCCTATGATGAAAGGCTGCTTAGGATTTCCTTCCATGTCCGCACCATTAGATGCTTCAGCTCATTAAATGCTCCCAGGTCATTGCCACCTAGGATTGTTGAGGAAGGGGCCACCTAGGATTGCCGCCTAGGATGAAAGGCCGCCTAGGATTTCCTTCTGGGTCTACACCATCAAAGGCTCTAGCCCGTTAAATGCTCCCAAGGCCATTGCCGCCTAGGATTGTTGAGGAAGGGGCCGCCTAGGATTGCCGTTGAGGAAGGTCGCCTAGGACTGCCGCCTATGATGAAAGGCCGCCTAGGATTTCCTTCTGGGTCTACACCATCAAAGGCTCTAGCCCATTAAATGCTCCCAGGTCATTGCCGCCTAGGATGAAAGGCCACCTAGGATTTCCTTCCGTCTTTGTATCATTAAATGCTGCCCATTGATTTGCCTATGGGACATTAATGACAAAAAGGTGGTCCTTGGGTGAACCCACTCACATCACATAGCTCTTTTTTCCTCTTGTTCTCTCTTTTAATTATGACTAATGCTTGTTGCAACCGAGAGCAAAGCTGTAGACGGAATTAAATGCCTACTGCATCCTTGAAGAGAAAATCTAGTGGGCCAGTGAGGCCACCTAGGAACTAAGCCGTTTAGGAATTTTGCCGAAGATGGCGGTCTAGAAAAATTGTTTAAAAATTATGTTTTTATTTTCCATGGGCCTGTTAACTGGTCCTATCAGATGCCCCCTACACTCCTTGAGCTTGTAGGTCCTGCACTAACCAAGCTGAAGGAGTGTAAAATTTTTTTAAGTAATATTGGGGGTAAGTTTATTACCTTGTGCCCGCCACTTAAAGTAGCGTACGCCCAATTTTTTGGGGGGGACGCTCGTCAACTAGTTGGCAAGGCAAAAATAGAGCTGATGGAGCTGCACTAACGCCGCTGAGGCTGAGAGATAGAGCCAACGAGGCTACCATAAAACCGTTGAGGTTGATAAAGCCGATGAGGCAGAGCGATAGAGCCGCTAAGGCTATAATAATTCCACTGAGATCGTAATGATGCCGCTGGGGCAGAGGGATAGAGCCACTAAGGCTGATAGCCACTAAGGATGATAGCTATTAAGGCTGATAGAGCCGATGAGGCTGCAATAAAGCCGTTTAGGCCGTAATGATGCCGCTAGGGCAGAGGGATAGAGCCACTAAGGCTGATAGCCACTAAGGTTGATAGAGCCGATGAGGCTGCAATAAAGCTGTTGAGGCCGTAATGATGCCGCTGGGGCAGAGGGATAGAGCCACTAAGGCTGATAGAGCCGATGAGGCTGCAATAAAACCATTGAGACCGTAATGATGCCGCTGGGCAGAGGGATAGAGCCACTAAGGCTGATAGCCACTAAGGCTGATAGAGCCGATGAGGCTGCAATAAAGCAGTTGAGGCCGTAATGATGCCGCTGGGAAAGAAGGATAGAGCCACTAAGGCTGATAGCCACTATGACTGATAGAGCCGATGAGGCTGCAATAAAGCCGTTAAGGCCGTAATGATGCCGTTGGGGCAGAAACGAAACTGTTGAGAGCCTTTTGAATCCCGAAGGGTGATCCGAGAGTCGCTGTGATGGGACCATGCTCGGGAGCCTTTAACCCCGGAGGGTGACCTGAGGATGCTTGGACCAGGCTCAGGTTCCTTTTGAACCCTGAAGGGTGACCTGAAAGTCGCTGTGATGGGACCATGCTCGGGAGCCTTTAACCCCGGAGGGTGACCTGAGGGTGCTTGGATCAGGCTCAGGTTCCTTTTGAATCCCGAAGGATGACCTGAGAGTTGCTGTGATGGGACCATGCTCGGGAGCCTTTAACCCCGGAGGGTGATCTGAGGGTGCTTGGACCAGGCTCAGGTTCCTTTTGAACCCCGAAGGGTGACCCGAGAGTCGCTGTGATGGGACCATGCTCGGGAGCCTTTAACCCCGGAGGGTGACCTAAGGGTGCTTGGACTAGGCTCAGGTTCCTTTTGAACCCCGAAGGGTGACCCGAGAGTCGCTGTGATAGGACCATGCTCGGGAGCCTTTATTAATGGGGCCAAAATAAAACTGCCTCAAGGGTTTTGCGGCCGGCCCAGGCGTTGACTTGGGACCACCGAGACCACAGGACTTGAACCACCGGAGGTTTCTCGCACTGGTCCGGGGTGTCTATGATCTCAAGACCATTAAAGTCGTTTTGAAAATACCTCGAGGATCGCTCGACCGGTCCGGGAGTTTGACTCGGAGCCGCCGAGACCATAGGACTTGAACCGCCTTGGAGGTTTCTCGCACCGGTCCGGGGGTGTCCTTATGATAGCGGGGCCACCGGAAAACTACCTCGGCGGTCGCTTGACCGGCCCGAGTGGTTTTTGTGAAATTGAATGAAAAACTTCTTTTTTCTTTTTCTTTTTCTTTTTGTTTTAGTGCAGTATACTTAGCTTTCGTAGCTTTTTATCTTCGTGTCGTGTTTGATGCCGTCATCGATTAAAGGCTTGAGAGCTTTTTGGCTTGAGAGCTTTCTTTGAAGAGATTGGTCATCCTTAGTGCTGAAGTCTGAGAGCAGCTAGACGAAATCCGTAGGAGGTCCTGGGCTCGGTTTGGCTCTTGGGTGCAGTCGAGAGAAAGAGAGAAGGGGAGAGAGGGGGAAGGTGAAGTCAATAGTCAAAGCCTTTTGTCCTCATCTTCCACCTTGCATTAATTGCACTAACACCTCTCGGCTTAGTACCACCAGAAATTAAAATGCCCATGAATGCTTGAGGTGATGGACAATGTCTCAAGGACGCCAGCTCAAAGTGATCGGGCATCAACAAATAATTTTACATCAGGTTTTTAATGAAATTTTAAAAAATTATAATTTAAATTTATTACTATCGATTAACTTAACTTATATTTAAATTTTAAGATCACATGCATTTAATTCGCTAACAGATTAATTGAATCAAAGCTGGCTTGTTCAGAATGTTCTATTTTCATTCTTGCTGGCTTGTCTTTTGAAATTTAATTGATTAATTGAAGTAGCAGGTTAGCTTCCCTCTTTCTCTTATATCATCTTTTTTTTTTTTTTCATTTGGTTTAATCTTTTGCTTGATGCCAGGGCACTTTAGGAGCATTTAAGCCTTGGATGGGTACTTCTCTTAGATCCTACCTTTGGACAAAAGAAGCTTTTGGGTTGGGTTGTGCTTATGATTGGAGGATCTTAAACGCTACCCCACTCCCCACCACTATACTTGGTAGGCTCCTTAAATAACCAGAAACACTTTAAATTGTGTCTTAAGAATGATGTCATTCACCATCAAAACTCCACGGTCATCTAGAAATCAAGAATGTGGGGAATTTTAATTGCTTTATTAGTCTTGATTGATTGCGTAATGGATGAGCACATGCACCCACTGAGGTCCATATTAGACTAATCCCTTTGGTGCTATGATCATTGAATCTATGATACAGCATGTAAAGAAGATGGTGATAAAAAGAAACAAATTGTGGATTGGTTGATCATGGGAGATGAATGATTTGCTAATTAATCATTGTAAGTTTATCACTTGCTGCCATTATCTTAAGGCAATTGGGTGAGTCAAAGGAGGTGATGGCCCCACAAAGAGGCCATATATGCCAAACTTGTGAGGAAGATTCCCATAATTTTGTATGATCCGAGAACCACTCCCACCACCCATGGACAAATAATTTGGAACAATGCAACACGCCAAGTGCCATTTTGAGTCAACAAATGGAAAAACTCGTCTTCAAAGCCCTGAATGAGAGTGCCTGCGAAGATGGATTCCTCGGAAGAAAAGCCAAAATGGACATTTTACTCAAGGAGTGAAGTGAGCAACCAAGTCAAATGCTCCCTTAATGATCACACTTCGTGGAACTTTAATATCTAAGAGGATATTTACAGTGAGTGGTAAAGTATCATATCATCCTTTTTGGGGGGAATAAAATTATTTTTTTTCTTCTTAAAGTAGTGAGAGAGAGAGAGAGAGAGAGAGAGATTCTCTCAGAAGACTTTATTAAACCTATAGATATTTCTAGGAGCTAAAGAAGAAAGAATTATTTCATAGAAATTATTTGCTATGAAATATTTGCTAGAATAGAAATTATCCCATAGAAAGTGTTGCGGAAATCAGATTCAAAAACAAATCAAATAATAAACAAACAAAGGAACACCAAGAATTTACGTGGTTCGATCATGGTGATCTACATCCACGGGCAAGGCAAACAAAATTCCATTATCAAAAGGAGGAGGTCTCAAACCCTTACAGAAGTTTTCACACGTATCTATATATATACGCCCCAAAAAATACTTCCATAAAATAAACCCTAACGGACCGATTTGGTCCGGGCCCAACAAGAATATCGGGTCGGGTCAAAAAACCGGGCCCGATATATAAAATTCAAGACATATTTAACAAATCTCCACCTTGGCTTAAATTTAACAAACTAGAAGTTGAACATATTCTCCAGCATCCTTAAGCCTACGTGAGCTAACTCGGTGTAGGAAACAAGGGATGCAACGAAAAAACATATCCACTTCAAGAAAAAACAAAAAATAGAACTTTCATTCACCTCGCCACCAAGCCCCAGAAGGAGCAAACCTCAAACAAGCATGCCAATCAAGTCCAAGCAATGCTTAAACTTATTGGCGGGAACTATCTTGGTCAGCATATCAGCAGGATTGTCAGCAGTATCAACTTTCTTTACTGTAATATTCTCTCAGTAAATGCCTCTCGAATAAAATGATACTTGATATCAATGTGCTTAGTCCTCTCATGATATGCTTGATTTTTAATCAAGCAAATAGCACTCTGATTGTGACAAAAGACAACTGAATTGTCTTCCTGCTTGAGCCCAAGTTCTTGAACAAGATTTCGTAACCAAATAGCTTCTTTTACTGCTTTTGCTGCTGCCATATACTCTGCCTTTGTTGTAGACAAAGCAACTGTTGACTGTAAAGTTGATCTCCAACTTATAGCCGAGCCAGATAATGTGAAAAGATAGCCAGTCAAAGATCTTCTCTTATCAATATCCCCGGCATAATCAGAATCCACAAATCCCACAACAGAAGTACAGTTAGAACTATTTCTATCAAACATTAGGCCCAATTTTGTGGAGCCTCTAAGATACCTAAGTATCCATTTCACTACCTGCCAATGGACCTTTCCAGGATGTGCCATATATCTTCTCACCACACTAACTGCCTGCGCAATGTCGGGACGAGTGCATACCATAGCGTACATCAAGCTACCAACTGCACTGGAGTATGGGACAAAAGACATTGCAGCCTCCTCGACCTCTGACTGAGGTGAATGTATAGCTGAGAGTCTAAAATGTGATGCTAAAGGTGTACTGACAGGCTTAGAGTTTTGCATGCCAAACTTCTCAAGTACCTTCTCAATATATCTCCTCTGTGAGAGATATAACTTACCTGCTTTTCTGTCTCTCTGAATCTCCATTCCTAAGATCTTCTTGGCAGGACCCAGATCTTTCATTTCAAACTCCTTACTTAGACATTTCTTCAAGATCAACACATCTGTCATGTTCTTTGCAGCAATGAGCATGTCATCCACGTATAAAAGGAGATAGACAAAGGATTTATCTGACACCTTCCTGAAGTACACGCAACTATCATAGCTGCTCCTATGATAACCGCTCCGTATCATAAAACTGTCGAATCTTTTATACCACTGTCTTGGAGACTGCTTCAAACCATACAACGATTTCTTCAATCGACATACATGGTCTTCCTTGCCTTCTACATAATAGCCCTCAGGCTGGGCCATATAAATAGTCTCCTCAAGCTCACCATGCAAAAAAGGCTGTCTTCACATCGAGTTGCTCAAGCTCTAAGTCAAATTGAGCAACTATAGCCAGCAACACACGAATAGAAGTGTGTTTCACAACAGGAGAGAACACTTCATCATAATCAATTCCCTCCCTCTGATTGTAACCTTTAGCTACAAGTCTTGCCTTGCATCTACTAATTTCAACTCCTGGAATACCTTCCTTTTTCTTAAAGACCCATTTACACCCAATGGCTCTTTTTTCTTTAGGCAATGGCACCAAGTCCCAAGTCTGGTTCTTGTGAAGTGATTCCAGTTCTTCAGCCATAGCAACAGTCCACTTTTCTGATTCAGAACAAGTAACAGCTTCAGTATAAGTAGATGGTTCCTGAATACCCATATCTTCTGCTGTCGTAAGAGCATAAGCCACCAAATCAAAAAACCCATATTTTTGAGGGGGTCGAACTCCCTCATTTCTCTGCCAGTAGCAATAGAGTATGGCTGCTCCACCTCATCTAGAGCTTCCTCATCTGAACTAGAATCAATAATAACAATTTGCTCGCTCAAATCATTTTGAGAGCCTTTTTTCCGAAGCTCGACCTGAACCTCCACCTCATTTGTATCACTCTCATGGTTTCCTGCAGACTCATCAACAACATTCCTTTGATCTAGCATAAACTTTTCATTAAAAGTAACATCCCTACTAATAATGAATTTAGGTGAATTAGGTTCTATGCACCACAGACGATAACCCTTCACGCCATCAGCATAACCAACAAAGATACACTTCTTTGCTCTAGGTTCAAGTTTACCATCCTTAACATGATAGTAAGCAGGGCATCCAAAAACCTTTAGATTTGAATAATCACAAGGCTTACCTGACCACATCTCAAAAGGAGTCTTGCATTCAATTGCTGTGAAGGAGAGCGATTAACCAGATAGCAAGACGTGTTAACTGCTTCAGCCCAAAAAGCCTTTTCCATGCCAGCATTAGAGAGCATGCATCTTGCCCTCTCCAATAGAGTTCTGTTCATCCTTTCTGCCACTCCATTTTACTGTGGAGTGTACCTGACTGTACGGTGTCGAACGATACCTGCATCTGTACAGAATTCATTAAAATCACCACCATAGAACTCAAGACCGTTATCGGTCCTCAGACGTTTGATCTTCTTCCCTGTCTGATTCTCAACAAGGGCTTTCCACTTCTTGAAGGTTTCAAACACTTCACTTTTCTTTTCAGAAAATAAACCCAAACTTTTCTGGAATAATCGTCAATAAATGTCACAAAGTAAAGAGCACCACCCTTAGATGGAACCTGTGCCGGTCCCCATAAATCAGAATGTATGTAGTCGAGTGTACTCTTCGTTGAATGTGTGCCTGTACTAAAACTGACCTTGCACTGCTTGCCAAGAACACAGTGCTCACAGAAATCTAGTGAGGATGTCTGCTCACCACATAGTAAACCACGTTTACTCAAAACTGTCATGCCACGCTCACTCATATGGCCCAAATACATATGCCACAATTTTGTTCTATCATCAGCAGAAACAAAATTTGCTGTGCCAATCGAAGAACCCATAACTGTGCTACCCTGTAGATGATACAAGTGATTCACCTTGTTTCCTCTCATCACAACTAGATTGCCTTTGGTGACTTTTAAAGCTCCACCTCCACCTGAGTACATACACCCAATGGAATCCAAACAGCTCAAAGAAATAAGGTTTCTCTTTAAGTCTGGTATGTGCCTAACTTCAGTCAAGGTTCTCACAACTTTGTCATGGCACTTAATCTGAACAGTACCAATTCCCACAATTTTGCATACTGCATCATTTCCCATAAAAACTGATTCACCATTCAATGGTTCGTATGTGGTGAACCATTCCCTATTTGGGCACATGTGATATGATGCTCCTGTATCCATTATCCAAACATCGTTTGAAAAACTAACAACAGAGCATGTCGTAAGAACTCTGTCTGACACACTAGACTCATCTTTCTCAGCAATATTCGCCGCATCTTGGCGTTGACTACGTTGCTTATCCTTTCTCTTGAGCACAGGGCAATCTGACTTGTAATGTCCTTTCTTGTGACAATAGTAGCACTCAACGTTCGTCGTATCTCCAGGTGGCCTAGATTTTGAACGACCAACAGATTTCTTTCTAAAAGCTTTATCCTTCTTCTTGGCCCTACCTCTCACGAATAAACCATCTGCCCTGTCTCCACTAGTATTTCCATTCAATTTTGTTCTCAATTCTGCAGAATTCAAGGATGTTTTAACATCCTCTAGAGTTATGGATTCACGTCCATAAAGCATCGAGTTCACAAAATTTTCGTATGAGGCAGGCAATGAGCATAACACAATCAAAGCTTGATCTTCTTCCTCGAGTTTAATATCTAGATTTTTTATATCCATAACAATCTTATTAAACTCATTCAAGTGTTCCTTAATAGGCATACCTTCTCGCATCTTTAGGGTATAAAGACGCTGCTTCAAATAAAGTCTCGATGTTAAAGATTTCTTCATGTAGAGACTTTCCAGTTTCTTCCAAAGACCGGCAGCTGTTTCCTCATCTGCGACTTCTCGCAAACATTGTCTTCTAGAGACAACTGGATCGCACTATGCGCCTTCTCATCCATCTCTTCAATCTCAGCCGTGGTCATGTCATCTGTATAATTATTATCCAGGGCCCTAACAGAACCCTCTCGCTTCAATAAAGCCTTCATCTTTATTCTCCATAATCCGAAGTTGTTCTGTCCATCAAATGGTGCAATCTGAAACTTCAAAGATGACATCCCAAGAATTCCTAAGAACGAAACGATCTTTCTGTTTGGATTGAAGAAGAAGAAGAGATCCTGGGAATAGCTTCACGGACGGAACAGATTCATGGACGGAACAGAGGAGGCTGAAATCCGGTGCAAAAGCCCTAGCTTTTGGATGGTGAAGAAACCCCTCGACGCTTTGATCGGTTCCGGGAGTTCTTTTATCAAGATGGCAATCAGAAGGGTTGGAACAGCCACACCGATCAGGATCTTGACAACGGGTTTTAATTGGGAGTCCTTGGGCTCTCCGTCGACGAAGACTACGGCTCCGTCTCTGTATGGGTGGAGAGATGTCCCCTCTCTAGGGCTGAAACGGATCAGGAAGCCCCTCTCCGAGGGGGGCTTGAAAGGCGAAGAGGGATCTGAAGCCGTACTTGGCGAGGATCGACCGGACCTCGAGACGGTCCTGATTCCGCCCGCCAAGGCTCGACCGAAGATATCGATCAGTCCTCTTCCTCGCCGAAAGAGGTGAACCTCCACCCACAGGGCGTCACCGGCCCTACCGTATCCAGCGTTAGGGTTTCGCAGAGGGCCTTCGGGTGAGCTTCCAATAGAGAATAAATAGACTGCGAGAGCCGAGAATCAGGAGCGGGGGCCTCCTTCGTTCCGCGGATCCACAGCTTTGGTTAAAAAAAAATCCAGACGGCAGCGATGTTCCTGTGGAACGGCGGAAGCAAAAGCTGCAGCAGAATCGCTCCACGGCTCCTCCAGAAGAAGAGAGATGGTCGAGAGTCGAGACTCGCCCAAAACGCTGTAGGTCCCGAAAATCTCCAGCAGCAACCCGGCGATAACAGCACAAACAGTACCACCCCCAGCACCATCGGCGCCTACTCCGCCATAACGCCTGCCTCCACCGCCGGTGGCCAGCAGTCAACAAAGCCAGAAAGTACGGCTGGCGCTCGCCTTCCTCCACAGCCGTCGCCGCACCGCCCAGATGAGAGAAGAGGAGATTAGGGTTAGGTTTTTCCCTTTTTTTTTTCAACAAAATTGTTTCCGAACCAAAGCTCTGATACCAGTTTGTTGCGGAAATTAGATTAAAAAATAAATCAAACAATAAACAAACAAAGGAACACCAAGAATTTACGTGGTTCGATCATGGTGATCTACATCCACGGGCAAGGCAAACAAAATTCCATTATCAAAAAGGAGGAGGTCTCAAAACCCTTACAGAAGTTTCACACGTATATCTATATATATACGTCCCAAAAAAATACTTCCATAAAATAAACCCTAGCGGACCGGTTTGATCCGGGCTCAATAAGAATATCGGGTCGGGTCAAAAAACCGGGCCCGATATATAAAATTCAAGACATATTTAACAGAAAGCATACTTTTAGGTTTCAATGGCACGTCCCATGAGAATTAGACAGGTTAATATATCAATCGTTAAAGATGAAACCATTCTGTCATTGTATAAGATGCATCTTAAGACATCCCTTATTTCATATGTTTGGAACAAGATGGAACAGCGGGTGTATCGCATTACATGAGAAAATCAGGATAATTTTGTCTTATGAAATTTAAAATCTTAATAAAAGGTGATGATTTTGTAAGGAATCAGAGCTATAAAAAATTTATTCATTAGAAAAATTTTGGAATCTCTCTCATGCTACACATTTCATATGAATGTTATAAGGCATTTTTTTTCTAATTGTTTGCACATATTTTCTTCTCCAATCAGACTAAAGCCAAGATCTTCCTCGAGAAGAAGTATCCTACTAACCCATGAATAGCTTGGCATAAAACATGCTTATTATTTGCTTTTCAGTTAGAAAAATTCTTTGTGCACCCCGTGCGGTGCAAAAACGCATGCACCGTACCCGATGATTGATCCGCATGAAAGTGTGACCGCATGTTTGATGCAAAAAGAACAAAAATATTTTTTGTATATACATCGCACATATGCATGTCCTGTATGGCGCACAAAGCACAAAGGCTTTTTCCTACAGTTACCACGGTTGAGCTTCAAACATTATACCATTTGGATGATAAATGCAATGAAGTACGTGTAAGCCCAAAGTCCAACAAACCAAGCATCAATACGTGTAAGCCCAAAGTCCAAATAGCTCAATCTTAGCAAAGCACACAAAAATACCTACTCATGCCCGGTACGATCTAGACGACCACTAATCCAGCCTAATCGACCCACTACTTGCAGCTTATTATTTGGAAAATTATAGTTTGGTAGCTTAATCATTGTTACATTTCTCACCCATGCGAGATAGTTTGGTACCTTGTTCTTTCAAACCTTCAAACCACGTATCAAGTGCATAGTATCCATAATCACTTTGTTTCCGCGATTAATTCTGGCAACACGCAAAATTTGAGTTTTCTGTGAGCAAAGGCATTACTGTGATCCCTTGGAACTCAGAGTATTTAATTAATTGATAAATAGGTCCATTTAAGTTGAATCCTCAAAGTAACCATGTTGCTTCTTTATGAGTAAAAGAATGAAAAATAAAGAGAAGACGATTGTTGTTGAAGTGATATCATCAAATTATCTAATGCTCCATGTCACAATAAATTCATCAATACCTTCCCAATTTCAATTAACTTGAAGCAAATCAAGACATGGGAATCAAGGTTTAAATTAATAACATAATAATTGCTGTAACTCTTATGGTTCAAAAAATATTATCTTTATTATCGAGTGAGATGTAAGTGGAAAGATAATGCAAATTAGTTTCTATTATTGTTCATTAATTTTCTATTATATTATGTTTATATAAATGATTACAATAATGGTTATTTGAATATAAAATATATGAAATGATATTTTTAGATAAATATTAGCATCACAACCATTACTAATGTTCATCATGCGTCCAAAGACTGCAAAACAAAGGAATGCAAATAGAAATTACAAATAAATGCAGAAAAAAGGAATGTTATTTTAATTCTAATATTTAATTTAACTATCTATACATTAAAATATTATCAATTTTATAATATTTTTTATTTATGCTCTATTTTTAATATTTTCCTCTAATTATTATGATTTTTTGATATTTATTTTTAGTTTTTTATTCTAAATATTTATCTTTCTAATATTTATTTATTTTTAATTTTATATTTAATATTATTTAATCAGATATGTGAATGTGGCATGCAATGCACAATTCTTACTTCTAGCGCAATACATAGAATAAAGTATTATTTTGATTTTTTTTTAATGCATAATAATTTGAACTGGATATTAATTACATTGTTTATACTTTATTTTATATCATAATTAGTTTTAGTTAACTCATATAAAATATAATTGATTTACTTTTCAAGCCTATATGGCAACCACGGGAATGGCTACCCCTACTTAAGAATGGAATCACTATTCGGTGATTTCATTAAAAAAAAAAGGTGATTCTTGAGATTATTGCGAATTTCCATTCCATTCTAGCACTCATTCAGCAAAACAACGATAGTATTAGGCATTGCACCAGAAAATCGAAGGTGCCTCTGGTTTTGTAGCCCATTATCTAGGTGTCTCCTTCCACTAAGAAGATACGTGCCACGAATCAATGGATGCACTGAAACTTAAATCTCACTCCTGATTCTTTTTTATTTTTTATTTTAAAAGTCCTGCATAATTTTAAAACTGAAATCCATAAATGATGATATCATGTATTTTATACCACATGAACATTAAGCAAAGTACATGGTTCTACTCAATGAATTCAGAGATTGCATTATGTTTCGATTCACGCTACCCCTTTCAAACACTGGATGGGTTACAGATTGGTGGAAGAGAAAAAGGCTCGACAAAACAGGCCACAAAAAATCATGAATTGGGCTTGGGGAACTAGCTGATGTGTTCACATTCCCTGCTGAATTTTTTTTTTTTTTTGAAAAGAATAAATAAAGGGAACTAGCTGATGTATTTAATGAAAGTTCAATTTATAACTTGCCGTATGTTTCTTCTTCCCTTATGGGCAACATATTTCCCTGCCACAAGGCCACCCAAATTCTTCCAACACCACACCATTTGACCAACCAAAGCCAGTCTGCACCAAGATATAAAATAAATAATTAGCATCAGTAGCACAGGGATGCATACAACTGATCTAATACAACAGGAAGCACAAAACGAGGAGAACTTCAGTATAGTAAAACATGACAACAAAGATGACCTGTGCTTTGGAGGCTTTTCAGCACTTCCTCTGTCATTGTTTCATCTTTACGCAAATCTGAGTGCAAATTTTACCAGTATTGAATCAATATTAATTTGAAAACAAGTGAAAAGCTTGAAAGAGCTAATTCTTGACAATCATGCCATGGATTTCATGATTCTTAAGCTATGGAATTTCTTGCTGAAGCATGGTAAGATGCTTCAAATATGCATGCAGCATATGGACAGGCATATTGTTCTTAATTTTGTTTGATCGAAGAATCAATTTTTCCAACACATGATGGTGTAAAGCCAGAATGATCAGAAAGAACACATTTTGACCATGAATCGCAACTGCGACAAATTCTGCCAGAAAAGCTTGCCCTGACTAATATACTGTGTATGTTATAGTATTACGGAACAGAGTCCTTTGATCAAACTTCCAGCTATTTTATTGCTGAACCCAATAGTCAGATAGAGGAGGGGGACATAAATTGGCTAAACATAAAGCACATTTTTATTGAGTGCCACAAGGTTCAAAATTCCAAAAGTCGCTGCTCCTCTGGAATGTTTAAAATGTTTGTCCTGAAACATGCTACAAGCACCAATATCAGAGTTTAAGATGGCATCATTTGATGAATTGTATAATAATCCCCAGACATGTTGTTTGAAATAATCTTAATTTTTAGCATACAAGATATTCTTTCTCTAAAACCCAAAAAATTGTGTATCATAAAAACATGATGATAAACCTGAATTGTATGTCGCCACCCACAAACGAATGAAGTTAGATGCAAATATATAATGGTTCTGATATTGAGTTTCCCGCTGGTAAACTTCCCGGATGCATGGGAGGAAAAATGAATACACTGCCAGCAAAAGTATATTTAATAATTACATCACGTTACAAGAGGTAAGATTTATACTGATATTTAACTACACGCATCACAGTTACTCTTGCCAATATGCCAGTAGTCAAGCCATTGTTCCGTCTCCGAGTTCCAGAAAATGGATTTTATTGTTGCCTGCCGTGCTTTTTAAGCCACCAAGAATTTCTCTAAGGTTGAGTTATCCCCAGTGAGTTTTGCAAAGAAAGCAATGTCAAGCTCCATCTGTCACAAATGATTACCATATGGACTCAGATGTTCTTTAAGAACAAGGATTAATCTATAAGTTTGAATAACACATTTATACTTGCACACACAATTATACACCAGCAAAATGAACCGTATGTTTGAGGGATTGATCTAGTTGACATCTCAGGATGGAAATAAGATACTCAACTCATCTAAGCCTTTTCCCAACTACATGGGGTTGGCTACATGAATGTGCTTCCTTCACTCTACTCTATTTAAGATAAGTCAACATTTAAATTATAAATAGTTATATCTTTTTTAATTGTTGCTGCCCATATTAGTTTAGGTCTACCTCTACCTCTATCCTTACCATGAATTGTTAAAAGATCACTCTTTCTAACTAGAGCATTTAAAGGTCTGCGTTGTATATATACAAACCATCGTAATCGATCTTCTCTCATTTTATCTTCAATTTAGGCTACTCCTATCATTTCTCTTATATATTTATTTCTAATTCTATCTTTTAAAGTTTTACCACATATCAATCTTAATATACGCATGTCTGTTGCACTTAATTTATTCAAATGTTGTTTTAATATTGTCCAACACTCTGTTTCATATAGCATAGCTGGCCTAATAGCTGTTTTATAAAAAAAATAATTTTAATGGGATGCATCGATCATACAATACTTCCGAAGCACTTCTCCACTTAATCCATCATGCTTTAACTCTATAATTTACATCTTCACCTATTTCACCTTCTTGCTGGATAATTGATCCCAAATACCTAAATTTTTTCACTCCTTGATATCTCTTTTAGCTTGCAATCTTCATTGTTTCTTCATTTGTATTTTTATTCCCACTAAAATAACATTTCATGTATTCAATTTTAGTTCTACTAATCTTAAAACCTTTAGATTCTAAAGCCTCTCTCCAAATCTCTAGCTTAGTATTTACTTCAGATTTAGTTTCATCAATCAACGCTATATCATCTGCAAATAACATATACTATAGGATATCATAGGATGAAAATGAGATATCTGGATAAATTTTAGCTTATCTCAATTTTTTATAACTGCATATTCAGTTGGCTTCCAAGAAGAGAACTTAAATGGGACACTCCAACATGATTACAGAAAACTTATCTGGCAACAAGAGTCTTACAAACTGAAATAAAATTTGTTTAAAATGGTGGTAAATCCCTTGGAACATCAAAGATAATATTTAAAGGGAAAGTCCAATAAGGCTGTACATAAGAGGAAACTAACTAGAACATTCAAAATTTGGTTACTTAAGTTTATTTCATACTGTGGCATGTGTTGCGCAGCCTCCGCCGAGATCAGGCGCGTGAGGGAAGATAGAGGAGAAGAAGAATAGATAGATATAGAAAAAAAGAGAATGCCTTTATTTTTCGAGGTTTCAACTCACCGGTTACATTCAGATAGAGCCTTAAATAACCATCCATCTTGGATGATAAGACTTATCCGCACCAGCCTGTAACCAACTCCTTAATAAACTCTCTAAAATATGGAAGTCTATCCAGAAACCTGAGCCCAATCCTTTTGGACCCAGTTCCATAACCTACAATTAGGTTATTAAACATTCTCTCAAAAAACTCCTTTCTAAGCCATGCAAGAAAGCACTCAAACTCAAGCCCATGTACACCTATGACTTTCATGCTCTCTATTCTTGGGTCACAAGCCGACCCAAATGACTTAGGAATATGAGAACTTATGTAGCCTCAACTCTCAAACCTGTGTGACTCTCCTGAACTTTGGATGTGCCACACCTTAGCTTACAATCTCCACCTTAGTGCATCAAAGTTACAGTAAGCTCTACTTGGTCCATCAATCCCATCAGTGCTCCACATCTGAAGAAGCTATCCCGAGGTAGTACCTTAGTAAGTGCATCCGATGCGTTATCTTTCGTAAATATTTTCACAAGCTCCAACTCACCATCCTCCACAAGCTCCCTGATCCTTTGGTATCTGATGTCAATATGTTTCGTCCTAGCATGATATATTAGATTATAGACCAAACATAAAGCACTCTGGCTATCAGAAAATATCCTGATCATCCCTTGTGCTATCCCCATCTCCTGTGCAAGACCTTTCAGCCACATAGCCTCCTTTGCAGCCTCCGAAATACCAATATACTCTGACTCTGTAGTAGACAAAGACGTCAATGGCTGCAGACTTGACCTCCATGATATTGGACCACCATTCAACATAAAGACATACCCTGTCGTCGACCTCCTGATGTCCAAATACCTCCATAGTCAGCATCAATAAAACCTGCTACCCGATCTTGAGCCTCTATGGTCAGTCTAGTGCCATCCTCCATGCTACTATAACCATAGCATATACCAACACTGAATGTGCCAACAAGATATTTGAATAGAGGTGGGCACTGGGCCGTGCCGCCCATGGCACGGCACGGCCCAGGCCCTGATGGGCCATGCCAGGCACGGTCCGACACTGCTACAGTACCGGGCAGTGCCGGCACCGGCCGGGCCCAGAAATTTTTTTCTATTGGCCCAGCACGGCATGGCCCATGACGGGCCGGGGCCGGCCCGTCGTGCCGTGCCGGCATGGCCCAGGTGGGTCTGAGCCGTGCAGGCCCAGGTGGGCCATGCCCGGCACAGCCTAGGTGGGCCTGGGCCGTGCCAGGCACGGCCTAGGGGGCCTGGGCCGTGCACAGCTCAAATAAAAAAATTTATAAAAATATAATTTTTTTTGATAAATTAAAAAATTATTAGGAATAAAGAAATTTTATTAATATAAAGCCACCATAATGGTGGGGGGTTTAGCATAGACCCTTACCAGTTTATTAATTTAAAATTAAAGTGGTATAGAAGGGAGGGGGGCTAGGCCTGACCTCTAGAACATAATACAATAAGTAAGAAGAAAAAAATAGAAAGATCGCAACCATCGGATCATCACCGATCGGATGGATCGCAACCGTCGGATCGATCATCGCCGATCGGGATCATGGCTTGGATCGATCGCAACTATCGGATCATCTTCGATGGGATAGATCGCAACCGTTGGATTGATCATCCCCGATCGGGATCATGGCTTGAATCGATCGCAACCGTCGGATCATCTCTGATCGGATCGATCGCAACGGTTCGATCGATCATCACCAATTGGGATCATGGCTTGGATTGATCGCAACCGTCGGATCGATCATCGCTGATCGGGATCATGGCTTGGATCGATTACAACCGTTGGATTGATCATCGCCGATCGGGATCATGGCTTGGATCGATCGAAGACATCGGATCGTCTTCGATCGGATTGATCACAATGGTCCGATCGATCATTATCGATTGGGATCATAGCTTGGATCGATCGTAATCATCGGATCGTCTCCGATTGGATAGATCGCAACCGTTCGATCGATAATAGCAGATCAGGATCATGGCATGGATCGATCGCAACCGTCAGATCATCTTTGATAAGATCGATCATCGCCGATCGGGATCATGGCTTGGATCGATTGCAACCGTCAGATCATCGCCGATCGAATGGATTGCAACCGTCGGATCGATCATCACCGATCAGGATCATGGCATGGATCGATCGCAACCATCGGATCGTCTTCGATCGGATCGATCGCAACCGTCGGATCGATCATCCCTAATTGGGATCATGGCTTGGATCGATCACAGACATCGGATCATCTCCGATCAGATGGATCGCAACAGTCCGATCGATCATTGTTGATCGGGATCATGGCTTGGATCGGTCGCAACCATCGGATCATCTCCGATCGGATGGATCGCAACTATTGGATTGATCATCACCGATCAGGATCATGGCTTGGATCGATCGCAACCATCGGATCGTCTCCAATTGGATGGATTGCAAACATCGGATCGATCATCCCCGATCGGGATCATGGCTTGGATCGATCGCAACCGTCGGATCGTCTCCAATCGGATTGATCACAATGGTCCGATCGATCATCACCGATCGGGATCATAGCTTGGATCGATCACAATCGTCGGATCATCTCCGATTGGATAGATCGCAACCGTTCGATCGATAATAGCATATCAGGATCATGATATAGATCGATCGCAACCGTCAGATCGTCTCTGATCAGATCGATCATCGCCGATCGGGATCATGGCTTGGATCGATTGCAACCGTCGGATCGTCGCCGATCGAATGGATCGCAATTGTCGGATCGATCATCACCGATCAGAATCATGGCATGGATCGATCGCAACCGTCGGATCGTCTCCGATCGGATCGATCGCAACCGTCAGATTGATCATCCCTGATTGGGATCATGGCTTGGATCGATCGCAGACGTTGGATCATCTCTGATCAGATGGATCACAATAGTCCGATCGATCATTGTCGATCGGGATCATGGCTTGGATCGATCGTAACCATCGGATCGTCTCCGATCGGATGGATCGCAACTGTTGGATTGATCATCACCGATCGGGATCATGGCTTGGATCGATCGCAACCGTCGGATCATCTCCGATCGGATTGATCACAACCATCGGATTGATCATCGCCGATCGAGATCATGGCTTGGATCGATCCAGACGTCGAATCATCTCTGATCGGATGGATCGCAACCGTCGGATTGATCATCGCCGATCGGGATCATGGCTTGGATCGATCGCAGACGTTGAATCATCTCTGATCAAATGGATCGCAACCGTCGGATTGATCATCGCCGATCATGATCATGGCTTAGATCGATCGCAGACATCGGATCGTCTCTGATCGAATGGATCGCAACCATCGGATTGATCATCACCGATCGGGATCATAGCTTGGATCGATCGCAGATGTCGGATCATCTCCGATCAGATGGATCGCAACCGTCGGATTGATCATCGCCGATCATGATCATAGCCTGGATCGATCGCAGACATCAGATCGTCTTCGATTGGATTGATCGCAATAGTCTGATCGATCATTGTCGATCGGAATCATGGCTTGTATCGATCGCAACCATCGGATCATCTCCGATCGGATGGATCGCAACTGTTGGATTGATCATCGCCGATCGGGATCATGGCTTGGATCGATCGCAACCGTCGGATCATCTTCGATTGGATGGATCGCAACCGTCGGATTGATCATCGCCGATCAGGATCATGGCTTGGATCGATCGCAGACGTCGGATTATCTCCGATCAGATGGATCGCAACCGTCGGATTGATCATCGCCGATCATGATCATGGCTTGGATCGATCGCAGACATCGGATCGTCTCCGATCGGATTGATCGCAACAGTCCGATCGATCATTATCGATCGGGATCATGGCTTGTATCGATCGCAACCATCGGATCATCTCCGATCGGATGGATCGCAACTGTTGGATTGATCATCGCCGATTGGGATCATGGCTTGGATCGATCGCAACCATCGGATCATCTCCAATTGGATGGATTGCAACCATCGGATCGATCATCCCCGATCGGGATCATGGCTTGGATCGATCGCAACCGTCGGATCGTCTCCGATCAGATTGATCGCAACGATCCAATCGATCATCGTCGATCGGGATCATGGCTTGGATCGATCGCAATCGTCGGATCATCGCCGATCGGATGGATCGCAACTATCGGATCGATCATCCCCGATCGGGATCATGGCTTGGATCGATCGCAACCGTCGGATCATCTCCGATCGAATTGATCACAACGGTCCGATCGATCATCGCCGATCGGGATCATGACTTGGATCGATCGCAACCATCGGATCATCGCCGATCGAATGGATCGCAACCGTCGGATCGATCATCGCCAATCAGGATTATGGCATGGATCGATCGCAACCGTCGCATCATCTCCGATCAGATCGATCGCAATTGTCAGATCCATCATCGCCGATCAGGATCATGGCTTAGATCAGCTGGCTGGTGCCTAGGTGCACAGTGTGCTCCTGGCACCAGCCGTGCCATGGCACAGCCCTTGTGGGCTGTGCCATGGCACGGCCTACAAAATGGCCCAGCAGGGCCATTGCTGGGCCGTGCCAAAACGGCCCTTCTGGGCCGTGCCATGGCATGGCCCAGCAATGGCCCAGCAACGGCCCTGCTGGGCCGTGCCATGGCACGGCCCACAAAATGGCCCAGAAGGGCCGTTTTGGCACGGCCCAGCAACGGCCCTGCTGGGCCATGCCAGGCACGGCCCGTGGCCCATTTCTTGATGGGTCACGGGCCGTGCCGAATTTGAATTTTTTTTAGTGGGCCATGCTAGGCACGGCACAGTAATTTTTCTGGCACGATGGGCCTGGGCCGTGCCTGGCATGGCACGGCCCAGTGCCCATGCCTATATTTGAAGATCCCTTTCAGAGCTCTCCAATGTACTTTACCCGGACAAGCCATGAATCTACTAACTTGGCTAATAGTATATGCAAGGTCAGGCCTACAACACACCATAGCATACATGAGGCTGCCAACTCCTGAAGCATAAGGTACTCTGGACATCTCCTCGGTCTCTATCTCAGAACTCGGTGACATAGTTTTGGAGAGCTTAATGTGACCGGCCAATGATAATGCGGCTGGCTTTGCACTATCATACGGTACCTCTTCAAGATCCTCCTAATATAAATCTCCTAAGATAAATGAAGCAACCTCCTGTATCTGTTCCTGAAAATTTTCATCCTCAAAATCCGTGTAGTAGGACCTAAATCCTTCATTTCAAACTCAGCTGATAATGCTGCCTTTAGATCCTCCACAACAGCTTTACTCTTATATGCAATTAACATATCATCCACATACAAAAGCAAGTATAATCTAGAATTATCTTCTAAAATCCAAAAATAAACACAGGGATCATACTCATATCTAGACATGCCGATGCTCCTCACAAAGGTATCAAACCACAGATACCACTGACGCAGTGACTGCTTTAAACCATATAAGGATCTCTGCAAACGACATACCTTTTTTTCTAACCCCGGTTCTATGAACCCATCTGGCTGCTCCATATAAATCTCCTCCTCCAAATCCCCATGAAGGAAGGCCGTCCTGACATCCATCTGCTCCAGTTCCAAATTCTACACTTCTACAATGCTCAGCAACATCCTGATAGATGTGTGTCGTACCATTGGAGAGAACACCTCATTATAGTCAATGCCTTCTTTCTGAGAAAATCCTTTAGCCACTAACCTGGCCTTATACCTGATCTTCTCCTTCTCTGTGACTCCTTCTTTGCACTGAAATACCCATTTACAACCAATGGGCTTCTTTCCACTTGGCAGTGACATCAACCGCCAAGTCTGATTTTTCTACAGGGATTTCATCTCTTCCGCCATTGCCTGGACCCACCTATCTCTATCCTGGCTTATCATTACCTCCTGGTAGGTAACTGGTCCTTCACTGGCAGCCACCAATGCATATGACATGGTTTCGCCAAACCTATATCGCTCTGGTTGCCGAATGACCCTCTTTGGCTTATGTAATGCAATGCCGATGCCTACCCTAGGATGAGACTCCTTCCTCTGCTCATCTCTGCCGTGAGCATGCATCTGGCTGGTCCTCACATATGAAAACATATCTGGAGTATGCTCCATTTGAATCTCATGTCCTCTTGGCGATCCTACAAAAAGTAAAATATCATAAGAGGTTAATTGCTTAGCTGCGCCCTGCTGAGCCTCCTGCTGCCCACCACGTCCGACTGGGCCTCCGGCTGAACCTCTATCACCTCCTGCTTCTTGAGGACTGAACTCTCATCAAAAACCACATCCCTGCTGATCGTAGCCTTCTGCTCCAAGGGATCCCATAGCCTGTATCCCTTGACTCCTCGCGGATATCCAATGAACACCATTTTTCAGGCTTTGGCGTCCAACTTGGTCCGCTGACGGGCTTCCACATGTACAAATGCTGTACATCCAAAAACTCTGATATGGCTAAGCTCCACCTGTCTACCTGACCACACATCCTCTGGTAACCTCCCATCAAGCTTGATATCAGGAGACCTGTTCACCAAGTAGGCTGCTGTATCAACTGTCCACCCAAAACATTTTAGGTAATCCTACTTGCAATCTCATGCATCTAGCTTTCTCCATGAGAGTTCGGTTCATTCTCTCAGCCACTCTATTTTGCTGAGGAGTTTTAACTACTAAAAATTGCCTTTTGATGCCTTCGTCTGTGCAAAATTTTAGAAACTCCTTACTTGTGAATTTTCCACCGTTATCAGACCGCACCACCTTTACATATCTCCCTATCTCCTTCTCCACCTCAGCCTACCATGCTTGAAATTTGGAGAAGACCTCTGAATTTTTCTTCAAGAAATATACCCATACCTTCCTTGAAAAATCATCAATCAAAGTCATGAAATATCTGGCCCCATTCCTGCCCAAAACTGGAGCTGGACCCCAAACATCACTGTGTACTAGCTCCAAGGGACCTGTACTGTGCGCTGAACTGGTAGAAAATTTTACCTTGTGTTGCTTTCCCATCTGACATGGCTCACAGACCTCTACAACACCCTCATCCAAAGCTGGAATCCTCCTATCCTTCATCAGCACCCTTATGCCCCGCTCTCCCATGTGACCAAGACGGTAGTGCCACATGCGGTATATATCCTGCTGAATGTGCAATGCTGCTGCTGTCTCAGACCCTCCACACATCACAGACCCAACCAGCTGATACAAATTATTTTCCAGCCTCTTCTCCCTCATCATAACCATGGCACCTTTCATGACGTTGAGTACACCATTCCCAGGACGACAACTGAAACCAAATCCATTCCTCTCCAGGTACCCCAAGGACACTAGGTTCTTCTTCAAGTTAGGAACATGCTTCACATAAGTAAGAGTTCTCACAATCCCATCAAACATTATGATCCTAACTGTGCCAACTCCTGCCAGCCTACAAGAATAGTTATCCCCTAATGTCACATTCTCTACATCGATTTTAGTATAATCTGCAAACCAGGACCGATACGGTGTATAATGATGTGAGCAGGCTTAATCAAGTAACCAACTATCTGCTATACTTTTGTGTGCATCTCAAACCACCAAGAGGTCCTCCTTGACCCCTACATCTTCAATAGTACTGACAGATTCCTTCTCTTTCTTCTCTTCTTGAGGTTTCTTCCAAAGAGGACAATTCCTCTTTACGTGTCAAACCCCATTACATTTGGAACACCTAAACTTACTTTTACCTTTCTTTGACTTAGACCTGGATCGGCCCCTATGCTTGCTGACCTCCTTGCCTCTGCCGGTTATCTCTCCTACCGTAAGGCCCTCCTGAGGTACACCTTTCCCTGTTATCTTTCCCCGCTGCTTATTAGATCTCAATACAGACACAATATCTTCATAAAGTAGTGTTTCTTTTCCATAAAGCAGTGTAGTAACAAGAGGATCATAAGACATAGGCAATGAACATAACAAGAGAAGATATTTATCTTCTTCCTCCATCTTAACACCAAGAGTCATCAAATCATTGCATATCCTATTATACTTCTGAATATGAAGAACAATATCCCCACCTTCCTGCATCCAAAGACTATATAATTGTTTCTTTAACATAAGTTTATTGCACATATTTTTGCCCATGTATAAGGAATGCAACTTGGCCCAAAGACCCTTCGGTTTCTTCTCATCTAGGACATTGTACAAAACTGAATTAGCAAGACACCTCTGATCGCTGCACATGCCCTCTTCTCAAAAGAAAACCAATCCCCTTCTAACATCTCCTCAAGCTTTGATTCCAAAGCAACATCAAGAAAATTCTGTACTAGTAAATCCTCAACCCTCACCTTTCAAATGGAAAAACTCCCTTTTTCATTAAATTTTTCAAACTCAACTTTGCTTCCACTATTCATGGTTCATCAGGCCACATACAGTAATCACAGAGATGAATTAAGAAAAATACTGTAGCCCCTTCAAGAAGTTGACTCCACCTTAACCGAAGCCTGAAAGCTTTACCAAAACCTCCACACCACAAAATTAATGTGCAATTAATGTGAGGGAAGGAAGTCTTCACAGCCCCCTTTATTCCAAGAATTTATTTTTTCTTTAATACAAGAACGCTTTAATTCTGGAATGCCTCCTCCCTCTTTCAGTTTCACGGACGTCTTCCTGGGATTTAATGCTGGAATGCCTCCTTCCTCTTTCTGTGAGATCTTCTTCCATGGTCCGTGAAGGCACTCTTTCACACATTCACACTGCTCTATTCACGAGTCTTCCGCCCAGCAAGACTCTTTCTTCACGCAAGCATCCGTCCGTTCCTGGGAGGCACCCAACCGACTCCACCTTCACGAAACCGCTTTGTTCTTTTTGATCTCGTACGGAATTGCATCGGGACTTGATCTGATTTCTCTTTCTTTACCTTTCTAAAGCTCTGATACCATTTGTTGCGCAGCTTTTGCCGAGATCCGGATGGTGAGGAAAGATAAAGGAAAAGAAGAATAGATGGATATAGAAGAAAAAGAGAATGCCTTTATTTTTCTGAGGTTTCAACTCACCGGTTACATTCAGATAGAGCCTTAAATAACCATCATCTTGGATGATAAGACTTATCCGCACTAGCCTATAACCAACTCCCTAATAAACTCCTTAAAATGGAAGTCTATCCAGGAACCTGAGCCAATTAGGTTATTAAATATTCTTTCAAAAAACTTCCTTCTAAGCCACGTATGAAAGCACTCAAACCCGAGCCCATGTACACCCATGACTCACATGCTCTCTATTCTTGGGTCACAAGCCGATCCAAATGACTTAGGAACCTAAGAACTTATGTAGCCTAAGCTCTCAAACATGTGTGACTCTGAACTTTGGATGTGTCACACCTTAGCTTACAGCATGTATGTGCAATTACACATCTCACACCTTCATTCCTGTATGGCTTGGAAATTTAATGTCTAGCACGACAATTATATCCAGAAAATTTATTATCAGAGATAACACACAATATCTTTATTCTGAGAATTCTTTTCAATTATTAATGGCTCACAAAAAGTTGTGCCTTTTCCAATGGCTATTTTGTTTGTTTCAGTTCTTTACAAGCTGATTGCTCATCCTACAATAAGGTAATCAAGAAGTTTTTGATCTTCAATATGGCTTTTTACCTTTTGTTATCGCATGCTTATAGTCAAAATGGACAAGGAACACGGTTGTGGCAGTTTCTGGCCTGAGTTTGTTCCACATTGCATCACAGCATGCTTGCATACTTCAAGATCTTGGATGATTACTTTGTGAATCTCTGTAACATTGTTTTCATGAATACAAAAAGGATAAATGCATAGCAAAAAAGATTAAATTCAGCAACAAAACAGTAAGTGAATTCGAGCATTTTTTTGGTAATAGAAGTCAGGCATATTAAAGTGCACCAGACAAAAGAAACCTGAATTCCAGAAGCTATGCTCTTTCAGTAATGAAGGTAGTGATTTCTTCACAAATGCCAAGTCACCAGTTCTCATGTCTATTTTCAACATCATTGAACCCAGAAGCAGAGGTTGGCTGCAGAAAGTTCCACCATGCTAAATTTCAGTGAGGAAGATGCTACAGTCATAAATATAATGGGTACCTAGAAGAATACATGCCACATAATAATCTGTCACGATATAATATCACTGACTAGATGAAACTTGCATCAAGATGAGTAATAATCATAATGTCGAGTAGTAAAACAAAAGTCCATTTAATGCTGCCCGGGATCTATATGTTTTCTAGTAGAAAAATGGCACAGTGTGGCACATGAATGAATTTATAGATATGGACTTTCATATACTTTTGAAACTTGAGTCAATAACAAAGGTAGAGAAAATAAATAGGAAGTCATTTTAGTTCAGACATAAGAATTCTTAATTAAGGAAAACTGTGAAATGAACAACCTCTGGATATAATTTCACCAAGCTACAACTTCCATCAATACACCGGCATCATGAAACCAGCTCCAATCCACCAGAAAATTGCCAGCACACGGTACTGCAGTTGTTATCAATCATAATTTTTTGGATCCAATGGCTTTCATAGATACCCATATTCTATATTGTAAGAAAGGTGGGGAAAATATATGCATGCACATTCAAGGTTTAATGCCTAACTTATAAATGCCGCTTTGATCCAGAAAACTTGTACTTCAAAATAATACCTTTAAGTTGGTAAGTAAATTAGGTTTTTACCATCTTTAACCGCATGTGACTAAGCCATAGCCTCACAGCATGTAGCTCAATAATTTATTGTTTGTTGATTGATCCTGAGGCGACTGGTTGTTAGTGTGTGCCCTATATCCAATTAGATAGGATGCTAGTTTGTACACATTTCTTTATGAATGCAAATCAAATTTATTGGTTTCTTTATCTATCCAGGTATTTTTCATATATATATTAGATATTTTTTTGTAAGATAAAGTCCAAAAGAATGCGAACTGTGCATATGGAATTTGTAATAGAGATTACAAATTGTGAGATCTAAAATTGCACATTATGGTTCGATTCTTTAAACTTCCCTAGTCGATGCGTAGACAAGATTGGACACTGTCGAACGCCGTTGAGACTAGCACACATTGCATATCTTCACCCTTATGGTGTGCAGCTGATCTTGCAAGCTAAAGTATGAAGATACTTGGATATGGTGTGTGGATGTTCGTTATTGTAACGATACATTGGATGATCCGCACAGAGATCCCATATGGATATTCTATATAGTGTCGATGGTTGATCTTTGATGACGGTGGTGCGAGTGATCCTTTGACTTGAGATCTTTATTGCACCTTATGTGTGGAATATCATGCTTTGACGATATGCAAACGTCGCTCTAGCCACGGGTGGCAAATATGGTGTCGATTGGGTATGATATGAAGCACATGAAGGTGGTGTTTGATCAAGACAGGATTCATCTCCCTTGATAGAAAGGGTTATATCCCACGGCCACTTGATGGATTAAATTGACTGTTAAATCCTTGCAAGGTTAAGTTGGAATTCGAAATGGTTTCGAAGTTCTAATTCATATGAGTCAATTTTTCTGAGATCAAGTAAACAAAGATCAATTATATGGTTGACACATTCCATACCACTGATTGATCTGGGATATGTGACGAAGGGATTGAATCGTACGGTAACCGTTCATGGACAGGTGTTGATGACCACGTCAACAAACCCTTAACACTTGGGTGGTCATGATGCTTTGCTAGAGGCCGCTCATGATCTATAATCATGGATTCTTTGACTTAATCAAAGAGTTGATTTGGTTAAAGAATTGACTTGGACAAGGTGTTGATCAAGTCATCCTTAGGGTCAATATTAGGGACATGATTATTACCAACGTGTCAAGGGACCTAATGGGTCACACATTAAGAAGATTTTGGATGAAGTTAAAATGGGAATTAAGTTGGACTTAATTCAAATTAGATAACCAATAAATTAGGATTGGGTTTGACTCAATCTTAATGAGAGAACATGAAATTGATGAATAGGATTCATTATAGAGAAAAGAATTTTTTGTTCAAAAGCGAGACCTTTTGTACATGAGATGTACATATGAAATCCATTAATTAGGCTTGATCCATGTGATGGATGGCTTAGATTAATTGAGATTAATAATATAGTATTTAATTGGGTCCATATGATGGCATGATTTGATTCATGGAAACCCAATTAAACCGAGGGCTGAGATCGTGCCACGTGGAGGATGGATCCATGCCCATGTGATGGACATGACCCATCTCCACGTCATGGAGGAGTGAACCCCATGATTTGGGGCATTCTCATGAAGCCAAATTCAAGGTTGCGTTGGTTTCATGGGATAACCAATTTCCTAATTTTTAGGGATGTGGTTTGGTGGTTGTAATCTTAACATTATCATGATAGCAAATATCCTAAATTTGTTAGGATAATTGTTATCAACTTGATAAGGTTGAATGGTTAGGTGGTGGTGATAAAATCCATTTTTTTATGGAACCACACAACCTCCTTTTCATGTATAAAAGGAGAGAAATACCCCCTTCGAGAGATACACCGAACTCCTCTCTCTCTCTCTTGGATGCCTAACACCTCCTTTCTCTCTCTAAAATGTCCTTTCTCTCTCTAGGATGTCCCTTTCTCTCTCTTGATTGATCAAGATTTGATCTTGATCAAGAAATCCTTTTTGATTTGGAAAATCAATAGAAAAGAAAAAAGGCGCTAGCACCCCTCGCAAGAAAGTTATCATCCAATCCTGAGAGGACATCATCCAAAGATCTTCGCGTGGATCACCATTAGAGGCCGGACGCATGGACGGCTAGTGGTAAATCATTTACCGGCTTCATCGGGCATCATCCCCAATAAAGAACACAGGTATGATCTATTAAAATAATCATGTGTTATTTCTTGTTAACTGAATCTGTTCCCTGAGGATCTTGGGCTTTGGAAATTAAATTCATATTTATTTTTATTTTCCGCTGCGTGTTATATGAATTTGATTCATATATAACATACGAAATTTCCAACAGTGGTATCAGAGCCTCCTCAGGCTTCAAATTCAGTTAATTTGATAGATTACCTGAGTTCTAGTTTTTATAAACATAGATCTAAATTTTACATGCGATGTAAAATATAAATATTGCCATATGATGAAGATTAAATATTTAATAAGTTTATTATATGATAATAAATGTGAATTATTTAGATTTGATCATGTTAAAAATTAAAAATTATGATTTATGTATGACATAATCATAAAGGCTGAAATTTAACATATCATGTTCAGAATTTAATTTTGACATGATAAATAACATGATTAAAGTCTAAAATAATTATATCATGATAACATGATAATCAAGATTAAAATTAAAATTTTAAATTTTGACATGTTATCATGTTAGGGATGTTATGATAGAGACCAATTAGGATTTTCATGTGATGAAAACAAATTTATCATAACAGATAATGATAAGAAATATATAAAATAAATTGTTATAAAATATTTGACACTTATCATAAATCCCTAAAGATCACTATCTTATCTTATCATAATGTGTAATAGATGATAAGGTTTAAGAAAAATTAGATTTAACCATATCATTGTTTGATCCTATGATTCCATAATTGATCAAATCAATTGGGCTTAACTACAATGGTGTCTAGAAGGTGCGATCATGGTTTTTAATTGCTCCGTTCGCTGCCTGGAAAACCCATTCAATGGGATCGAAGGGTATGCTAAATAGGACCCCATTGATCAGCTGATCTGGCCATTGTTAAGGAAAGCTCTTAATTGATTAGATCAATTAAGGTTAATCAGGATGGTAGCAATTGATTTGGTCACATGATTAGGGTTCCCATATTAGATAGTGATCAGGATCCTAATTTGATTAGGAGTCCCAATCATAAGATTGAATCTTATGAAATTTAGGTTAATTGAAATTAATCTAAAATTCACATATAGGATATGTAACCTAGCATGATACAAATGTTGTACATGCATGATGGGACCTAAATGCGCTAAATCCCTCCACGAATATTAAGTCATTAGCCTTCCATTGTTCACATGATACAAAATCATTAGGGCATGAGATTTGTTGTGCCATAGCCAAGATCAAGTGAACCTATGAGGAGTTGATTGGGGAACAATGGGTTGACTTAACTAGGTTAGCTGGCATAATTGGCCATAGTCAGGGTCAGTCTAATCTAGAGGCAATGTTTAGGGTGATCACATCAGATGTGATTGACAAGGCAATGTCCCCTAAATGATCTAGGAGTCACATTTGATGTGATTGATACAAATCTACCTAATTTGGCTTACTAAGATTTGTTGTGCCATAGCCAAGGTCAAGGTAAGTCAATTTGAGGGTCCTAGCCCACTAGAAAATTATTTGATAATTTTTTGAGATTAATAGAGAGGGCTATTGAGCTCGATAAAATAGTGGGAGAAATCGATTTAATTAAAATGTTAACATTTCCATATTAAATCGATGATTTGCATTCATAATAATTGACTCGTTCTATTTTTTTTCAGTTATTAGAGACACCATGAGTGTGAACATCAATCTCAGAGGTATCCTAGAATCCAACAAGCTAACCGGACCTAATTTTCCTGATTGGCTAAGGAATATCAAGATCGTTCTACGATCTGAGAAAATCCTATATGTCCTTGATGAGGCAGCACCAGAGGTCCCACCTGCGGATGCTTCAAATGAAGTTCTTCTGGCATACAATCGGCATAGAGATGCTGAAGAGATGGCCACATGTTTGATGTTGGCATCTATGTCACCAGATCTTCAAAAACAGCATGAGCATTTAAATGCTCATGAGATTTTGATGCACCTGCAAGAGTTGTTTGGTGCACAATCTCGCTATGAGAGGTTTCAAACCTCCAAAGAGCTGTTTCAGTGCAAAATGACTGAGGGTTCATCAGTGGGTGAACACGTGCTGAAAATGATCAATTTGATTGAGAAGTTAGCGCGATTGGTTTCGTAATGGACCATGAACTGAGTATCGACTTGGTTTTACAGTCATTGCCTCCTAGCTATTCGCATTTTGTGTTGAATTTCAACATGAACAGACTTGAGGCTACATTGCCAGAGCTTGCAAATATGCTGACTAATGCTGAGCCTAGCATCAAAAAGGATAAAGGGCAATTGATGGTTGTAGAATCTTCAGGCACTCAGAAGAAGCGTCTGAAGAAGAATAAGGCCCAAAAGGCTAAGACAACCAAGCGAACAAAAGGCATTAAGAAGAATATAGCCAAGAAGGATGCAGCCAAAGGAAAATGTCACTTCTGTAACAAGGATGGGCACTGGAAGCGTAACTGCAGGGCTTATTTGGCAAGTCTAAAAGAAAAGAAGCATACTGATGCTTCAACATCAGGTACATTCATAATTGAGATGTATTCTTCTATTACTTCTTATTCCACTTGGGTATTGGATACCGGTTGTGGGTCTCATATTTGTACTAATATGCAGATGATAAGAAACAGTAGAAGACTGGGAAAGGATGAAGTGATTCTGCGCATGGGAAATGGAGCAAAGGTTGCTGCATTAGCTGTAGGAATTTGCTTTTTATCTTTGCCCACAGGGCTTGAAATAGAACTTAGTAATTGTTACTTTGTGCCGAACATAACAAAGAATATCATATCCGTTTCATGTTTAGTAATGAATGGGTATTCTTTTGAAATTGGAAATAATGGTATTTCTATTTTTGGAACAAAATGTTCTTTGGTTCTGCTGAATTGTTCAACGGAATTTATGTTCTTAATCTTCAAGCCCCTATTCTCAATATTGAATCAAAAAGATTAAAATCAAATAATTCTAGGGATTCATACCTATGGCATTGTCGTTTAGGCCATATAAATGAAACTCGTTTAACGAAGTTACATAAAGATGGATACTTGGGCTCATTCGATTGGGAATCGTTTGAGGAATGCGAGTCATGCTTACTTGGCAAGATGACCAAGTCACCTTTTACCAGAAAAGGCGAGCGAGCAACTGAATGTTTGGGTTTAGTACATTCGGATGTATGTGGACCCATCAACATTCAAGCCATAGGAGGTTTTTCTTATTTCATCACGTTCATAGATGACCATAGTAGATATGGTTATGTATATCTGATGAAGCACAAATCTGAAGCCTTTGAAAAGTTCAAAGAATTTAGATGTGAAGTAGAAAAACAAAATGACAAGAGTATTAAGATACTTCAATCAGATCGAGGTGGTGAATACTTAAGCCATGAGTTCATAGATTATTTGAAGGAGAATGGAATTCTTCCTCAATGGACTCCTCCTGGTACACCACAGCATAATGGTGTGTCAGAAAGGAGAAATCGTACACTGTTAGACATGGTACGTTCCATGATGAGCCTTGCAGATCTTCCAAAAATGTTTTGGGGTTATGCGCTAGAAACTGCCGAATATACCTTAAACCGAGTTCCATCTAAATCGGTCAACTCCACTCCCTATGAGATATGGTATGGAAAGAAACCATCCCTTAATCATTTAAGGGTTTGGGGCTGTTACGCTTATGTGAAGCGTAATGAATCAGACAAGCTAGAAGCTAGATCTGATAAATGCAATTTTGTGGGATATCCAAAACAAACAAAAGGATATTACTTCTACCACCCACTTGAGAAAAAGGTGTTTGTCTCAAGACATGCCATATTTCTAGAGAATGAGATTCTCACAATGGGTAGTGGGAGTAAGATTGAACTTAGTGAAGCTCAAGAACCACAAATTAATATTGACCCATTAGATGGAATGGAGCATATGCCGAATATAGTGGGAGTTGAGCAGGAGACTCAACCCACATTCAGGCAGACGTTGCATGAAAAGCAACAGGTGGCTCCAAGTACACACCAGCTACGTAGATCTAGTAGGACAATTCGCATCCCTAAGAAATATGCATTTCTTATAGAGGATGATGAGCCTACCAACTACAAGGAGGCAATGTCTAATATTGACTCTGAGAGATGGCTTGAGGCCATGAAATCTGAGATGGACTCCATGTATGACAACCAGGTATGGACCTTGGTTGATCCACCTGAAGGGGTAAAACCCATTGGGTGCAAATGGGTTTTCAAGAAGAAGACCGACATGGATGGTAATGTGATTACCTATAAGGCAAGGCTAGTTGCAAAAGGTTACAAGCAAAGACAAGGTGTTGACTTTGATGAAACCTTTTCACCTGTAGCCATGCATAAGTCCATAAGGATTTTGCTTGCAATAGCAGCATATTTTGACTATGAGATCTGGCAGATGGATGTCAAGACTGCCTTCCTAAATGAAAATTTAGAGGAGGATGTGTATATGACACAACCAGAGGGTTTTGAATCCATAGATCCTAAGAAAGTGTGCAAGCTACAAAGGTCTATTTATGGACTTAAGCAAGCCTCTAGAAGTTGGAACATCCGATTTGATGTGACAATCAAAGAGTTTGATTTTATCAAAAACGAGGATGATCCATGTGTGTACAAGAAGGTTAGTGGGAGTGATATTTTTTCTTGATATTATATGTGGATGACATATTATTAATAGGAAACAATGTATCCTTCCTTAAAGAAGTGAAGGATTGGTTGTCAGGTAAATTCTCCATGAAGGATTTGGGAGAAGCAGCCTATATACTTGGTATAAAGATCTATAGAGATAGATCTAGAAGGTTGCTTGGATTGACCCAATCCACGTACATAGAGAAGATGCTAAAGCGGTTTAGCATGGAGGAATCCAAGAAGGGATTCCTGCCAATGTCGCATGGTGTACATCTCTCCAAGGACATGAGTCCTAAGACCCAAGAAGAAAGAGAGTACATGGATAGGATACCATACGCATCAGCAATTGGATCCATTATGTATGCGATGCTATGTACGAGGCCTGATGTTTCTTATGCCTTGAGTATCACGAGTAGATATCAAGCAAATCCTGGTGAGAAACATTGGATGGCAGTCAAGAATATCCTTAAGTACTTGCGAAGAACTAAGGATATGTTCTTGGTTTATGGAGGACCCGATCTTATAGTTCGAGGTTACACGGATTCTAGTTTTTAGTCTGATGGAGATGATTATAAATCACAATCAGGCTATGTTCACACTCAATGGTGGTGCAGTCAGCTGGAAGAGTTCCAAGCAGGAGACGACCGCCGACTCTACAACTGAAGCCGAGTACATTGCAGCATCAGATGCAGCTAAAGAAGCAGTTTGGATCAAAAAGTTTATCACTGAACTTGGAGTGGTTCCAAGCATTGTTAATCCAATATTCTTGTATTGTGATAACAATGGAGCTATTGCGCAAGCCAAGGAGCCAAGGTCTCATCAGAGGTCCAAACATGTACTTAGAAGATATCATGTAATTAGAGAAATCATTGGACGAAATGATATAAAAATAGAACGAGTCCCCACGGATGACAATATTGCCGATCCGTTCACTAAAGTCCTGCCGCAGCAGAAGCATGATAGTCATGCTGAGTCACTTGGTATTAGATACATGGGTGATTGGCTCTAGTGCAAGTGGGAGATTGTTAGTGTGTGCCCTAGATCCAATTGGATAAGATGCTAGTTTGTACACATTTCTTTATGAATGCAAATCAAATTTATTGGTTTCTTTATCTATCCAGGTATTTTTCATATATATATTAGATATATTTTTCCTGTGAGATAAAGTCCAAAAGAATGCGAACTGTGCATAGAGATTACAAATTGTGAGATCCAAAATTGCACATTATGGTTCGATTCTTTAAACTTCCCTAGTCGATGCGTAGACAGGATTGGACACTGTCGAACGTCGTTGAGACTAGCACACATTGCATATCTTCACCCTTGTGATGTGCAGCTGATCTTGCAAGCTGAAGTATGAAGATACTTGGATATGGTGTGTGGATGTTCGTTATTGTAACGATATATTGGATGACCCGCACAGAGATCCATATGGATATTCTATAGAGTGTCGATGGTTGATCTTTGATGACGGTGGTGCGAGTGATCCTTTGACTTGAGATCTTGGAATATCATGCTTTGACGACATGCAAACGTCGCTCTAGCCACGGGTGGAAAATATGGTGTCGATTGGGTATGATATGAAGCACATGAAGGTGGTGTTTGATCAATACAGGATTCGTCTCCCTTGATAGAAAGGGTTATATCCCACGGCCACTTGATGGATTAAATTGACTGTTAAATCCTTGCAAGGTTGAGTTGGAATTCGAAATGGTTTCGAAGTTCTAATTCATATGAGTCAATTTTTCTGAGATCAAGTAAACAAAGATCAATTATATGGTTGACACATTCCATACCACTGATTGATCTGGGATATGTGACGAAGGGATTGAATCGTACGGTAACCGTTCATGGACAGGTGTTGATGACCACGTCAACAAACCCTTAATACTTGGGTGGTCATGATGCTTTGCTAGAGGCCGCTCATGATCTATAATCATGGATTCTTTGACTTAATCAAAGAGTTGATTTGGTTAAAGAATTGACTTGGACAAGGTGTTGATCAAGTCATCCTTAGGGTCAATATTAGGGACATGATTATTACCAACGTGTCAAGGGACCTAATGGGTCACACGCATTAAGAAGATTTTGGATGAAGTTAAAATGGGAATTAAGTTGGACTTAATTCAAATTAGATAACCAATAAATTAGGATTGGTTTGACTCAATCTTAATGAGAGAACATGAAATTGATGAATAGGATTCATTATAAGAGAAAAGAAATTTTTGTTCAAAAGAGAGACCTTTTGTACATGAGATGTACATATGAAATCCATTAATTAGGCTTGATCCATGTGATGGATGGCTTAGATTAATTGAGATTAATAATATGGTATTTAATTGGGTCCATATGATGGCATGATTTGATTCATGGAAACCCAATTAAACCGAGGGCTGAGATCGTGCCACGTGGAGGATGGATCCATGCCCATGTGATGGACATGACCCATCTCCACGTCATGGAGGAGTGAACCCCATGATTTGGGGCGTTCTCATGAAGCCAAATTCAAGGTTGCGACGTTGGTTTCATGGGATAACCAATTTCCTAAATTTTAGGGATGTGGTTTGGTGGTTGTAATCTTAACATTATCATGATAAAATATCCTAAATTTGTTAGGATAATTGTTATCAACTTGATAAGGTTGAATGGTTAGGTGGTTGTGATAAAATCCATTTTTTTTATGGAACCACACAACCTCCTTTTCATGTATAAAAGGGAGAGAAATACCCCCTTCGAGAGACACACCGAACTCCTCTCTTCTCTCTCTTGGATGCCTAACACCTCCTTTCTCTCTCTAAAATGTCCTTTCTCTCTCTAGGATGTTCCTTTCTCTCTCTTGATTGATCAAGATTTGATCTTGATCAAGAAATCCTTTTTGATTTGGAAAATCAATAGAAAAGAAAAGAGGCGCTAGCACCCTCGCAAGAAGGTTATCATCCAATCCTGAGAGGACATCATCCAAAGATCTTTGCGTGGATCACCATTAGAGGCCGGACGCATGGACGGCTAGTGGTAAATCGTTTACTGGTTTTATCAGGCATCATCTCCCATAAAGAACACAGGTATGATCTATTAAAATAATCATGTGTTATTTCTTGTTAACTGAATCTGTTCCCTGAGGATCTTGGGCTTTGGAAATTAAATTCGTATTTATTTTTATTTTTCGCTACGTGTTATATGAATTTGATTCATATATAACATACAAAATTTCCAACACTGGTCGCTTAGTTGCTTTCTCTTCATCTATTTTCTTGCTTCTAATAGGATTGGGCATCAGCTAAATTCGCAGGTTTCATGTTCATCAACATGCTATGCAGAGAAGGATTGGAAAATTAGTAGTCTTTTAACATGAATGAAACTTGTTGCTGCCAGATTACTTTTGAGGAGCGTTAGGTGATGGAAATGCTTTGTTGGCCTTCAAAGGGATGACAAGAGTCGCCTTCTTTAGCCGGAAACCTGCAAGAAAAGTCCCGATTGGTGGTTCCAGCGGGACCCTCCGACGCTCAAGTCAGTAATCTGGAGAACAGGAATGAATAACGTTGTGATGATTGGGTAGAGCTTGAGGCCCCTACCTCAAGGGCTGGAGGCCTTTTAAACCTGTTCGAGAATCCCACTTACTCTTCATCCGTCGTGGCCCAGACTCCTTCAGATGGTTATTAGTTTCTAGTCTTCAACGTGCCACAAAGTACGGGTCATGGGACTGATCGTGGGGCCACGTCCGTCGTTAGCGGCGCCAGGGGGAGCACGTCCACCCCTCGCGTAGCCAGGCGTGCTCGTGGTGACGTGGTCTGCCATTCTCGATGGAAGTGGACCACGTAGCTTGAACGTGGTGATTGTCGCCGGGGGCCGACGCCGAGACCGACGCCGGGGCTGACACTGAAGCCAACGCCGAGACCGACGTCGGGGCTGACACCGAAGCCGATGCCAACACCGTAACCAACGCTTAGACTGGCTACGGCCGACGAGGTGGCTGAGGTGGGCCGTGGATGACACGGATGTCGAGATGGGCCATGGCCAACGCCGAGGTCAGGATGGGCCGTGGTCGACACGGATGTCAAGATGGGCCATGGCCGACACCGAGGTCGGGATGGGCCCTGGTCGACACGGATGTCGAGATGGGCCATGGCCGATGCCGAGGTTGGGATGGGCCGTGGCTGACATGGGTGTTGAGATGGCCATGGCCGATGCCGAGATCGGGATGGGCCCTGGCCGACACGGATGTCGAGATGGGCCGTGGCCAATGCCGAGGTCGGGATGGGCCATGGCCGACACGGATGTCGAGATGGGCCATGGCCGACGCCGACACCATGACCAAGGCTTAGACTGACTGCGGCCGACGAGGTGGTCGGGGTGGGCCGTGGCGACACGGAGGTCAGACGGGCTGCAACCGATACGGAAGTCGGGGTAAGCCATGTTAAGCCCAATTGCCAAGGAATTGGCTCGCGTGTTCTTTGACCCGATCGGCCATATCAGATGCCCCCCATCCCTGAGCTGGTGTCACCATCCAAGCAAAAGGGGCATCTTTATCTGCGCATCCTAACCGTTGGATTTGCCTCGAGGTCAAGGAGCAGTTTGGGATCCCCAAGATATCGGCGATCATCATTAAGCCATCACATCACTGGCATCGATACACTTTGATTGGTTAGGGGGTTCCATCTATCGCATGCCCAGAGCATCGTTGCAAAGTCCTCCTCAATGGATAGCATCCACGTGGCAGGTGCATCAGGCGGGGTGATTTTGAAGACGCCGAAAAAAATTTTATAAGCAAGGACGTGCCCTAGCTTCGATTTCACCTATCGTGCAGAGCCCTTTCCCCTTCCAGCTCGAGAGCTCCTCCAACTTCTTCTTCTTCCTCTGTCCAGGTTAGTTCCCCATGCCTTCACAGTCGTCTTCTTCTTATTCGTCCTCTCGGTCCTCCACAGACCATACCTCTCCGACCCCTAGGGCCATGGCCAGGGAAACGGCAGTTAGGAGTCTATCAGCAGCTATAACCCCACCTCCTAGGGCAGCTTTGTCTTCCAGGGCGAGGAGCGGTTCCCCTGAGGGGACCACCTCCACTGTCACTTCCGTCGACCTTGCAACCTTTAGGGCAACCTATAACATACCTAAAGAGGTGCGACTGATCGCACCGGGCCCCAATGACAGGGTAACCTCTCCCCCACGGGGGATAGCCCTTTATGAGGAGTTTTTTAAGGCCGGTCTTCGTCTTCCTCTTCACCCTTCATTATCAATCTCCTTGATAGGTATGAGTTGGTCCCAGCTCAACTAGTCCCCAATTCCATTAGGGCCATCTGTGCCTTCTTGGTGCTGACCTGCCTCCAAGGTCTCCGAGTAACGTTTCCCTCTTTCGCAGCCTGTATACCATTCGGGCTCAATCCGGCTGGTGGCTATTTGCCCCTCGGCCGAGTAGGGCCCTCAGGTTAGGTCTCCCTTCGTCCATAAGAGGGTGGAAATCCCATTTCTTCTTCGCCGAAGTGGAGTGGATAAGGAGGAGGAATGGGGTACACCCAATACTGAGGCTAACAAGAACATCTCGGTAGTTCCGAGAAATCAAGAAGCCTTCAATCTTCTCCTGGCAACCGAACTCCCATCATACCGAGAGATATTATCGGAGGACAACCTCCGACACGCCGGCATCGCCCCGATGACGGTGAGGGTCTCTTTAAAGATAACATTTTCCTTTCGATCCCTTCTCTCTTCTCTGTCTTTCTCTTTTTTTTTTAACACATTCGTTCTCGTGCAGCTATGAAGATCAACATCCCGGCCGGGGCCTTTCACAAAGCCGCTCTTAAGAAGAGAAAAGGGCAAAATGATGGAGCTGAGGGGTCAAGAAAAAGGCCTCGATCCCAATCGCCGCCTGTCCCCCGGACGTCCCCACGCTTCCAACTCCATCGCCCCCTCCTTGTCGATCTCCTATGCAACCATCGCCACGGCCTCCACGATGGTCGCCTACTCCGCTGCCGCCGGACTCACCAAGCTTCCTACTCCATCGCCCCCTCCTTGTCGATCTCCTACACAATCATCGCCATGGCCCCCACAATGGTCGCCTACTCCGCTGCCGCCGCGACGATCTCCTGCACCGCTGCCCCCATCGGAGTCTGCTGACCAGGCTCTGGGTACGCTACTAGAGGAGTCAAGGGCTCATGTTAGCCAGGCGACTGAGCGCCCGGGTCCATCAACCACCAGGCTGGCCCCGAGGGATGGTCCCTCGGCCAGTAGAGAGGCTCCGGTTGATAAGAGGCAGAAGGCCATCGTCGGCTACGAGGCCCAGCGCCGCATCCGAGCCAATAGGGGATAGGATGGGACCGTCTCCTCGCGGCCGTCTCTTATGAACCACTCCCACCTCGCCGAGAAGCTGCTGTAAGCGGCATCTACCCCTGCGATTCGGGAGGAAATAATCCGAACCAACTCCCGGATCCTATTCAAAGATGGTCAGACGGCCATGCTCCGGGTAAGCAGCCATTTACCTTCTAATCCTGTTCGTTTTCCATGTACCCACTCTAGGTAACTGACATTGGCCTGGATGTGTAGATGGTAAATATCTTCAACCATGCCCAAGCCCTGGTCGCCAGCGGGGAGCATCGACTCGATCGCTACCAATGAGAAGCCTTTGAGTGCCGTGATCGAGCTACGAAGGCTGAAGACGCTCTCAAATTGGCTCAGGCTGGTGAAGCGGAGAGGCTCGAGATAATCCGGTCCCAAGCGGAGGCCAAAACGACAGCAGCGCAGCAACAGATACGCAAAGCCCTCGAGCGCGCTCTCACCGCTGAGGGGAAGTTGATGGCCGCCGAGGCGGAATTGACCGACGTCAAGGCCCAGTTCGAAGTGGCCAAATCCGAGCTGAGATCCTCGAGGAGAAAATGGAAATCGCCGAAGAGGTGGCCGCCTGGCTGACATCAAAACTGCTGAGGCCGCGGAGGCAGTGAAGGCCGCCGATAAGAGGGCAGCCGAGGCCGAAACGGCGGCTCGGGCCACCATGGAAAACATGGCTGAGGCGGGAGGAAAGCCATGGAAGATTACAGGAACTCTCCAGTCTTTACCAATGAGGTGGCCGAGGCGGGGAGGAGCCGTGGAGAACTACCGGAACTCTCCAGCCTTTGCCAATGAGGTGGCCGAGGCGGGGAAGAGAGCCGTGGAGAACTACAGGAATTCCCGATCTTTATTGAGGAGGTGGCTGAAGCGGGTGCCGACGCCTATCTTCAGGGTTTTCAATGCTGCCGAGATAAGGCAGTGAAGGTCTTCGGTATCGAAGGCTTAAGGATTTAGAACCTGAAGAAGGAGACCTCGAGGATGAAGATGTCTACCAGGGTTCCACTCGGCCAATGATACCACCTCCCTAACTGGCACCGTTCCAGCGAAGGATTGAAGCCCCAACTGTGATTTTGGATGTCTCTTTTTTTTTTTTTTTTGCAATGTATCCAAGTCCGACTATGGTCGGCATTTTGTAAAAATTTAACTGATCTATGAAAAGAGAACACATTTTGACTTTGTGTTGGAACCGTCGACCCCATATTCTTCTTTTTTCGCTGTCGACGTCTAGCTCACCAAGCCACTAGCTCATCATAATCTATTCGCGTTCTTAGAATTTGCAAGGAATCACATCAGCCCGTCCAGGGCAGGGCCTCTTATAGTCTAAGTAGGGATGCTCTGGGGTCAGTATGCGTTGATTCTTGACCATCGATGTCAAGCTGACGAGCCAAACGTCCTTGTGATCCCGATCTTTTGGCGTTGTTTTGTTGAGAGACCCCGTGATGTGGCCTCGCAGCAAGTTTCATGCGCCGTCCCGTCAATAAGCATTTGGGGTAATACCATGGGAGCGATACGATTCGTGTCAGGGACCCTCCTGACCCCAAAGAGTGTCAACGCGGGAGTTGGGCTTTGGTACCGGCGCGAAAGTCGGGCTTTGGTGCGGCGCGAAAGTCGGGCTTTGGTGCCGACGCGGGAGTCGGGCTTTTGTGCCGACGCGGGAGCTGGGCTTTTGTGCCGACATGGGAGTCGGGTTTTGGTGCCGATGCGGGAGTCGGGTTTTGGTGCCGACGCGGGAGCCGGGCTTTGGTGCTGACCGGAGCCGGGCTTCGGTGCAACGATGCGAGAGCCGGGCTTTGGTGCCAACGCGAGAGTCGGGCTTTGGTGCCGACGTGGTAATGGGCTTTTGCAGTGTGATCGTGGGACAAGGAGGTAATGCGAAATGATGCGTGAGAAGTGCATTTTTATTTAAACAATTTGAAAGTGTGGAGCATCCGAACCTACAACCATTCAGTCGAGCACGTCACTGGTAGTACCGGCGAAGGTTGTCAGAATTCCAAGTTCGTGGGAGCGGCCTTCCGTTGAGTTCCTCGAGTCGGTAAGCTCCTCGGGGAAGGGCCTCTGCAACCCGGTAGGGCTCCTTCCAGTTAGGTGATAACTTCCCTCCCTCCGTTGGCCTCGAAATCTCAGGCCCGGAGGACCAGGTCCCCGGGACGGAACGTCCGGGGTCTAACCGGGCGTTGTAATACTTTACCGTCCTTTGTCGATAAGCGGCCATCTTGATCCGTGCTTGGTTGCGCGTCTCCTCGATGAGATCTAAATTGGCCCTCAGCTGGGCCGAGTTGTCTTCTTCATTGTAGGCTTCTACTCGAGGACTGGGAACCCCGATTTTCCACAGGAATGACGGCTTCGGATCCGAAAACCAGACTGAACGGGGTTTCGTCGGTGGGATTTCTCGGGGTCGTATGATAGGCCCACAGGACCTGGGGAAGCTCCTCCACCCACCTTCCTTTAAAGTCGTCAAGCCGTGTCCGAAGCCCTTGTAGAATTGTACGATTAATTGCTTCAGCCGCTCCGTTGGTCTGTGGGTGTCGACAGAGGTGAATCTCTGAGTGATTCCTAATTCGTTACAAAATTCCCTGAAGGGGGCGTTATCAAACTGTCAGCCGTTATCAGTGATGAGAGTGCTGGGAAGTCCAAAACGGCAGATTATGGACTTCCAAAAGAAGGCTCTCACTCTAGCTTCGGTTATTTTGGCTAGAGCTTCGGCCTCTACCCATTTGGTGAAGTGGTCGATAGCAACTAGCAAAAATATCCGTTGTCCGGAGGCTGGAGGAAATGGTCCCAAGATGTCCATCCCCATTGGGCGAAGGGCCATGGAGCAGAGATGGGATTCAAGTGAGAGGTGGGCTGCCGCTGGTACCAATTCGGCCGCATCCTCCCGCATGGTCAGCCAATAATAACCTTGACGGAGGGCCTTATATGCCAGGGCTCTGCCCCCAAGGTGATTTCTGCATGCGCCTTCATGAATTTCGCGGAGGATGTAATCGGCCTCAGCGGGACCGACACACTTGAGGAGGGGATACGAGAAGGACCTCCGATACAGGCGTCCATCCATTATCAGGAACTTGGAGGCTTGCCACTTGAGGCGTTTGGCCTCGGAAGAGTCCTTGGGAAGGATACCATCAGTGAGATATTGAACATAGGCGTCCATCCAAGAAGGCTTCTGTTCAAGGGGCAGGGCCTCCTCCACCGCCTCGATGCTTGGGACCAGCAAATGCTCTACGTAAGTCCTCCCCAAAGTTTCATCGGCCGAGGTGGCCAGGCGGGACAATGCGTCGGCCCAAGCATTCTCTTCCCGGGGAACATAGCTGACACTGAAATGGCGAAGGGGAGGGACTCCGACTGGACCTTGTCCAAGTAACGGGACATGATAGGATCCCGAGCTTCATACTCCCCCGTGATTTGCCCCGAGACGAGTTGGGAGTCGGTATATGCTCTGAGACGCTCCACTTTAAGTTCACTGGCGAGCCTCATCCCTGCCAACAAGGCTTCGTACTCGTTCTAATTGTTCGTGGTGGGAAAGAGGAAGCGAAGGGCATACTCAATCGTTACATTGTCAGGACCGGCGAGAATGATCCCGGCACCGCTCCCTTGAGAGTTTGATGCCCCGTCCACGTGAAGGATCCAATCCTTCCTCGCGTCCGCGGTAGGCGCTTCCGGGGGCTTCGTTGGAGTTTCCCTAGTTTGCTCATCGGTCCAGGTGCACTCAACCAGGAAATCGCCAAGACTTGGATTTCATGCTCGACCTTGGTTCGAAGGCCAGGTCGAATTCTCCCAATTTCAGCGCCCATTTTGAGCCGGCCGGAGGTATCAGGGCGGGATAAGATTGTCCTCAAGGGCTGATCCGTCAGCACTATGATTGAGTGGGCTTGGAAATAAGGCCTGAGACGTTGAGCCACACTATTAGAGCGAAAATAATTTTTTCGTTTTGGTGTACCTGGTCTCGCGTCATGGAGCACTTTTGGTGTAATATACCGGCTTCTGCGATCCTTCAGTGTCTAGCCGGACGAGGACCGAACTGACAGCCTCCTGAGAAGCTACCAGGTACAAAAAGAGGCTTTCTCCCTCCATCGGTTTCGACAGTAGCGGCGGAGTCGATAGGAAATTCTTTAGCTCTTCAAAGGCCTTTTGGCAATCATCCGTCCATTCGAAGGTGTTGAATTTTTGCAAGGCTTTGAAGAAGGGGAGGCTTCGCTCAGCCGATCTGGATAGGAAGCGGCTCAGAGCTGCTAGTCTTCCGGTCAGGCACTGGATTTCCTTTTTATTCACCTGCGGCCTCATATCTAGGATAGCTTGGATCTTTTCCGGGTTTGCCTCTATTCCTCGCTGTGTCACCATGAATCCTAGGAATTTTCCTGCGGCTACTCCGAAAACACATTTCCGAGGATTCAGCCTCATCTGAAACCGACGAAGGTTGCCGAAGGTCTCCATTAGATTAGATAGGTGGTCATCAGCTCGGATGCTTTTGGTTAGCATGTCGTCTACATACACCTCCATGTTGCACCCGATTTGGCCCTCGAAGACCTTATTCATCAATCTCTGGTATGTAGCCCCGGTATTTTTCAACCCAAAGGGCATGAGTTTATAGCAGTAGATCCCCTTTTCGGTCACGAAGGAGGTGTCTTCTTCGTCTAAATGCTCCATTCTGATCTGGTTGTATCCCGAGAATGCATCCATGAAGCTGAGAGTCTCGTGACCGGATGTGGCGTCCACTAACTAATCGATCCTAGGGAGCGGAAGCTGTCCTTGGGGCAGGCTTTGTTGAGATCAGTGAAGTCGACACACATCCTTCAGCTTCCATTGGCTTTTCGTACCATTACTACGTTGGCCAACCAATCGGGATAATAGACCTACCGAATATGGCCGGCGGTGATCAGTTTACGGACCTCCTCGTCAACGGCTTTCTGGCGCTCGGGGCGAAGCTCCTCTTCTTTTGTCGGACCGCCCTACAATTAGATTTGATGTTGAGTTTATGAGTAATTACTTCAGATGGTATACCTGGCATGTCGGTCGGTGCCCATGCAAAAATATCGGCGTTAGCTCAAGGAAATCGAGGAGCTGACTCCTTTCCTCCTAAGGGAGAGAGGCCCCGATCTGGATGGTTCTCGTTGGGTCCTCTCCTAAGGGAAAAGTCAGATGTCCCGCTGGTTCCCCCCTCTTCTCGGCCTCCCTCGGGTCCGTCAATTCAGAAGTCGGCGAGGGAAGTGCGAACTGAAGGCTAGGGGTTGTGTGGTAGCAGAGGGACGCTGGGCTCCTTTCGCCCCGCATTTTCCCGATCCCGTGACGAGTTGGGAACCTGACCAGCAACCTCTTTGTCGAGATGATGGCATCCAGCAGATTTAAACATGGCCGGCCGAGAATAGCATTATATGCGAGAGGGACTCTCACCACCAGGAACTTTATGAAGATCATGCTCTGGTAAGGTGAAGTTCCAGCCATGACGGGGAGAGCAATTTTTCCCTCAACTCTCACCGCATCTCCGGTGAAGCCAACGAGGGGCATCGTCACTGGCCAAAGAGAATCCAAAAGCAAGTTCATACAAACAAATGCGTCATACGTCAGAATATCGGCCGAGCTTCCACTATCAACCAATATTCACTTTACAGGGTGTTTAGCAATTGTCATGGATACAACGACACTTTCATCATTCGGGTTATCTACCCCTCTAGATCCCTTTCAGAGAAAGGAATTACAATGTTATCTCGCTCACCCTCCGATGTCTTTTTGAGGTGCCCCCCGCCCCCAGGAAATCATCGCCATAGTCTTCCCAGTCGGGGTGTTGTCAACATTGGCTTGCTGGTAGGAGGTGCCGAAGGACCTGGCGCCGCTGGATTTCCTCTCCGGAGGAACTGACCGAGGTGCCCCTGCTGGATGAGCTCCTCTATGGCCTTCTTCAGCTTCGGCAATCTTCTGTGTCGTGGCGTGATCTCGATGGAAACGACAATACAAGTTCTTGTTGCGAGGAACTCCATGCTTCGGGCGCGGGCACTTGAGATAGGGCTCACCCTCGATTTCCATAAGAATGTTGGAAATCGGGGCTAACAGAAGGGTGTAACGCTCACCGACATGGGCGAAAGTCCGTGGCCGACTGTCCATCCGGTGAGGTGGTTCGGGCTTCTTGGTGTGAGGCCCTCCGGACTCTGATCAAACTTGCTTTTTGTTGGGGCCTTCTTCAGTTTCTCGCTGGGAGGAGTCGGCTCATCAGCGCGGATGTATTTCTGAGCTTGACTCAGCAACTCAGCGTACGAGCTCGGGGGCTTCTTGTCTAACGAATACGCGAAGCAGGAAGGGTGGAGCCCACGCTTCAAGGCCAAGGTGGCCACCGAGTCGTCGAGATGGTAAACCTCCATCGCCGCCTCCTTGAAGCGGGCGACGAAGTCCCGAAGAGTCTCCCCACTCTTCTGTCGGATGGAAAAGAGGCTGTCTGCCACCCGAGGGATCCGTCAGCTTGCGTCAAAATGAGCAAGAAAAGCTTTCTCCAGCTGTCTGAACAAACTGATACTACGAAGAGGTAGATGGGAATACAAGCCCTCGCAGCCTTTCGTAGGGTGGCTGGGAAAGCAATGCATAGAAGGGCGTCCGATGCTCCTTGGACCTGCATGTGCACCTTATAGCTTTCCAAGTGATCTAGGTGATCGGTAGTGCCATCATAAGGATCCAGCTGTGGAAGGCGGAATTGGGAAGGTACGGGTTCCTCCATGATCCGCCTTGTCAGTGGGGGGCGACTGTCATATTTTGCCTTCAACCGATTGGTCAGTCGTTGGTCGAACTCCTCTAAATGCCGGTAGCGCTCCTCCCGTTGCCTTTCTGCGCGGGGGTGGATCCTCTCGCCTAAGACTCCTCTCCTGATGAGGTAGATAGGGAATGGGAGGACGAGCGGCGTCGACGGGCCGTGCCCTTCCCCGGGACCTTGCCCCGGGATCGCCGGGGAGAGGGACTATCGGGAGATCTCTCTCTGGTGGGAACGTCTCGACGGCGGTGAGCCTTCCATCGGGATTGTCCTCCATGGGTGGATTGTTGGCTAGGCTGCGCCACCACTTCTTCCAAGGAGTGGGGTGGCGGCAGAGGTTGAGCAGCCGCCGACTGTTGCTGAAGTTCCCGAATCATCGTCGCAAGGGACCGCACCTCCTGAGTGAGGGCGGTGACCCTATCACCTTGGCATGGTGGTGAGGGATGGATTGGCGGGAGGGCCTCCGACTGCTCGGCCCTCGTTGGCTGCCCCCCAGCTAGGCTGGTGGAAGCCTCCTGAGCACGGGTCACCACCATCTCTTCTTTGGGTAAGGAGGGAGTAAGAGCTTGGTTACTTTCTCCCCTACACGCCTTGATACTCACGCTCTTTTTCCCCTTCCTGGCGCACCAATCTGTTGCTGCCAGATCACTTTTGAGGAGCATCAGGTGACGGAAATGCTTTGTTGGCCTTCAAAGGGATGACAAGAGTCGCCTTCTTTAGCCGGAAACCTGCAAGAAAAGTCCCGGACCGGTGGTTCCAGCGAGGACCCTCCGACGCTCAAGTCAGTGATCTGAAGAACAGGAATGAATAACGTTGTGATGATTGGGTAGAGCTTAAGGCCCCTACCTCAAGGGCTGGAGGCCTTTTATACCTGTTCGAGAATCCCACTTACTCTTCGTCCGTCGTGGCCAGCCTCCTTCAGACGGCTATTAGTTTCTAGTCTTCAACATGCCACAAGTATGGGTCATGGGACTGATCGTGGGGCCACGTCCGTCGTTAGCGGCGCCAGGGGGAGCACGTCCACTGCGCGCATAGCCGGACGTGCTCGTGGTGACGTGGTCTGCCATTCTCGATGGAAGTGGACCACGTAGCTTGAACATGGGTGATTATCGCCGGGGGCCGATGCCGAGACCGACGCCGGGGTTGACACCGAAGCCGACGCTGAGACCGACGCTGGGGCTGACACCGAAGCCGACGCTGAGACCGACGCTGGGGCTGACACCGAAGCTGACGCTGACACCGTAACCAACGCTTAGACTGGCTGCGGCCGACGAGGAGGCCGAGGTGGGCCGTGGCCGATGCCGAGGTCGGGATGGGCCGTGGCTGATACGGATGTCGAGATGGGCCATGGCCGATGCCGAGGTCGGGATGGGCCCTGGCCGACACGGATGTCGAGATGGGCTGTGGTCGATGCCAAGGTCGGGATGGGCCGTGGCCGACACGAATGTCGAGATGGGCCATGGCCGACGCCGAGGTTGGAATGGGCTTGGTCGACACGGATGTCGAGATGGGTCGTGGCCGATGCCGAGGTCGGGATGGGCCGTAGCTGACACAGATGTCGAGATGGGCCGTGGCCGATGTCGACACCGTGACCAAGGCTTAGATTGACTGTGGCCGAAGAGGAGATCGGGGTGGGCCGTGGCCGACGCGGAGGTCAAGACGGGCCGCAACCGACACGAAAGTCAGGGTAAGCCATGTTAAGCCCAATCACCAAGGAATTAGCTCTCGTGTTCTTTGACCCGATCGGCCATATCAGAACTTATCTCTCTTTATTATTATTATTATTATTATTATTATTATTTAACCATCATTTGGTGTCTACATAGAAGCTAAGGCAATGTTGCAAAAGATGAAGAGAGAGAGATAAAATCAATGAGCGTACACACAACACATCAACCAACCCATGGGTTGATCCAATGGGTTTTCTTTTGTTTCTTTTTCCCCTTCACTTGATACAAATCAAGGTGAGCAACGGATAGCTTTGATCTTTTGGGCTGTAAACAAGCTGAGCTGTAGCAGTAAAGCTTAGTTTAACTTTGGCTGATTGAAATATGCTTGAATCGATTCCTTGAATTTTGAGATGATATCAGCAGGTAAAGTCCATAGCCTTCTCCAAATCTTATAATGGAAATGCCACCTTCTTTATCTAATAATTATAATTTAATAAATGAACATAAAATATATTTCGTTTATATATTATATTTCAAGTTTAATTTTATTCAATAAAAATTAGAAAGAGTTAACCACAGAGAGCCGATGAATCGAGTGGCGATTAACAGCGCGACTCAACTCTTTATCCAGGCGACGGCGACCGTACGTTAATTCACTGTCAAGTAAATTGCTCCGTGCTAATTGTACAAGTTGCCACGTGAGGATGGAAGGCTGTTTGCGGTTTCAGAAGGCGCAGTTGATCCCCAACCATCGACAAATTTTTTTGGTACCTGCCCACGAATAAGAAATCGTTTAGACTTGGAGGCGGCGATGAGAGGATAAGCGAGAACAATGAGTGGCGGCAGAGCGGAGTTGTCGGCCGCCATGGCCTCCCAGATCTGCGACCAGATCCGATCCGTGTTCTCCTCCCCTCCCTCGCCGTCCCTGGCCGGATCCAGCGCCCTCCCGCCTCCGCTGGATGTTCTGGTGGCGGAGATATCGGCGGCGGCGGCCGCGGCGGGGAAGGTGTTCGTCCACGGGGTGGGGCGGGAGGGGCTGATGATGAAGGCCCTCTGCATGCGCCTTTACCACCTCGGCATCTCCGCCCACGTCGTCGGCGACGTCACCACCCCTCCCATCGCAGCCGGAGACCTCCTCCTCGCCTCCGCCGGCCCCGGCGAGTTCTCCACCGTCGACGCCATCTGTGGCGTGGCCAAGTCCGCCGGCGCCCGCGTGACGCTGCTGACTGCGCAGCCGGAGGCGGGGAGCGTCGCATGCCGGAGCGCGGACGCGGTGGCGTACATCCCGGCCCAAACCATGGCGGACGGCGAGGAGGAATCGGGAGCTCCGCGGGGGGTGAGGTTACCGATGGGGAGCGTGTACGAGGGGGCGCTGTTCGTGCTGTTCGAGATGGTGGTGCTGAGACTCGCCGAGGTGCTGGGCCAGACACCAGCCCACCTCCGCTCGCGCCATACCAATCTGGAATAGAATTAGAGCTCCCTTTCCTTTGGATGCCGTGCTTGTACTACGTTACATGATATCAAATCCCTTTCTTTATTTTGTTCGTAAATTAGTTGCATGCACTATATTTTTATTTCGATCTATGGAAGCTCTCTCCCCGTGTGTGTCTCACGGTGGCACAGTAGTTGACGAGGCTTTCAATTTCTGTTGCTGTTTGGAAAGTTGATTAGTGGTAATGGAGCTCGACGTTTCTGTTAGAAAAAGTTTAAATAATAAAATAAAAAAAAAAACGCCTGCAAGTTTGCAGACGTTCACTGGCTCCATTGTCGCAACGTTTGCGTGAACTGGCTTTATTGTCGCAACGTTTCGATCAGAAACAGCCCAAATAATTTATTTTGTAAGCTATTTTTAACGTAATTTAGGGCTAACGATTATTAGGCCTTTAAAACCATTATGGACTGAGTCGTTGGAGCTTTTATGAGCCGAGCGGGATTCAGATTGAGGAAAGGCATCAATTTGGAGTAGCCCTATATGATTTGTTTTATCTCTTATTTTATTTTTATATATTTTATTATCTTTTGGGCATCTGAAGGTAATCATTGGGTTTGCATCTCCACACGATCGTGCTCATAGTAGGAGGATCGGGTCGAGCTCATAGTAGGAGGATCGGGTCGAGCCGGATCATTGTACTTTGGGGACAGATCGCCAATATCCTGCACGAAGGGGCAAAAATCTGATCCTTAGGGCAGTATCTAACACGCCTCGGTCTTGGTTTGATCCATCTTATCTTTTGGTTTTACTTTATTTGTATATTTAAATTTCTATAACATATTTCTAGCAAATTTAGAAAGGGATTTTTTGTAAGATCAAAAATATTTTCCAACAGCTAAGGATCATATTTTTCTTCTTTTCTAGAAATTGCTAGATTTTTATTCCATCTTCTTATTCTGTTTTGCATTTGCTCAACATATAAAGTTTTCATGCCACCCTGAAATGCATGTGCATTAATGGTACAAATATTGCTATGCTAAATTATGATCATCCATTCGGCCCAAGATTTAAGGGGAAAAGATTATGGTTTGAATACTTATTATTTTCCTTGGGCAAAATATTAACATTGCTGCAATGCTTTAAGTTATATTTCATAAGTTGATCTTTTTACCGTTGGAAGGGATTGTTGTGCCATGTTGCTTTAAAAGAGTTAGTTGATACACGCCATTTTTCTTCTTCCTTACTAATTTTTATTAAATATATGGTAAAATGAATACTCAGTTTATCTTTACCATCAGACTGTTAAGTGCTCATGCACATACATGGACAGAAATTGGTGTAACAAATCTTGGTTATTAAATAGATTGGGCAATCATGGTCATGTACTTAGCCTATAATAAAAGCGACTGTCCAGCTATCTCTGCAATTTGCTATGCAATTGTTTTAGTACAAACAATCATTATTTGGTTTATCTGCTTCATTTGTAGTATCAGATTTTAATACATTTTGATATGCCTCGGGCGATATATGGTGAGCATAAAATATACTAAACTGATAAATAAGACATAACAAAAATAATAACATATGACATTGTTGTCTTATTCTAAATGTTAGACACTGTTGAGCTTCCTTTGTCTTCTGACTTGTTAGAGGTTGAAGCTTGGATTTTGGTTTGTGTGCATGCGGTTTGTTCAACATGTCAGAGGCTTCTTTCTATTCACTGAACATTCACATGTTTAATTATATGTATATAAATACATACGCATTTATACATGTATGCATATAGTACACAGACGTGTGCAAATCAGGTGGGGCTTGTCACATCTTAGTGCCCAAGTACATATGTAATATGTATACTTATTCTCTCCTCAAGTTGGTGTAGTAACTAACAAAGCTAACAAATATAAAGCTGAAGTGCTAATCAAAAAGTGAATTACTTTGTTCACTGGATAGATGGACAAGGGATGAAGTCATCAAACAGGTGGTTAACCATTCAGCATGAAAACAAAGACTTGTTAAAAAACACACTTGCTTGCACTTGTGAACATGATATATGCATGCTTGTATATAGATATATTTTTATATCATTTTATTATTTAACTTTCAAGTGCAGCTACTAGTATATATTTGCATTCTTACATAAATGCAAAGTTTTTCTATTCCAGATAAGTGTTTTCTGGTATAGTGATCAATATTTAATATCTCCTTGTTGTGTTGAAGTTGCTAGACAAAAGTGACAGCATTGGGCAAATACTTATTGCTTACCTACTATTGTAAATCTTTTATGTTACCAAATGGCAAAGAATGGATGAACTTGGATGCTGTGACAAGATATGTCATATAAATGCTCTATTTTGAGTCTCTTGAAATCTATTGCCATGAGATTTAATAAAAGTTTTTATAATTTACTCATGACTGTTGGAATATCCAACTTATTGTTTACCTTATATTTGGATATTCAATTCTAATATATCTTTGCCTGATTCTCTTATTTGAGGTCTAGTCCAAAAATAATATTATCTCTTTGGAATTTGCCGAGAAGATTTTGGCAGACTAATTAACCAAGGAGTTATCTAAGAATGGAGTCCTAGATTCATCGAGGGGGATGTGGCTTAAGCCCATTATTTGATCTCCAGCAGTGGATACCCAACCTCTGTGATTGGAGATTCCATGAATGAGGTTAATGTGGTAGAAACGAAGCTGATTGAGTGATTGTGTTAGAGCACAAATTTTTGAAAATTTTTCATCCATCCCTATGATGAGTGCTCTTATAAAGTGACAAAGTAAATTTGTGTAAGGTTGAGTCATACTCTTAATGGATCCGAGGTAGGTTATCTGCAGGGTATTGTCACAAATACCCTTGGAGGATTCACCTATATGAGAATCGTCATATTAGGCCGTGACTAAAGGTTTGGGCTAACCTTAAAGAATTCTCATGAAAAATCAAGGTACTAAGTGCAAGGCCTTTAATATGCGCTAACCGCTTAAACCCAATTGATCCATACTGTGTGTGTGATTAGTAGAAGTCTGAGTCAAAGGACCTAGTTCAAGGTCTAATCCACTATGGTTCAGATGTATACAATCAATACTAAGTGAGGTTCAAGTCCATAGGATACCTCACCTATTGCAGTATAAGATGCCCTAAAATTTTTGTTATATTTATTTTATTTTATTTTTTTATTTTAAACTTTTGTGGGAGATTGTTAGAAAAAGTTTAAATAATAAAATAAAAATAAAAAAGGAAAGAATGCCTGCGAACGGTTAGGCCGTTCGCAGGCGTTCACCGGCTCCATTGTCGCAATGTTCCGTTGCGTGAACATTGGAAGGCCAACGTTCACCAACGTTCAAAACGGCCCAAATAATTTATTTTGTAAGCCGTTTTTGACGTAATTTGGGGCTAACGGCCATTAGGCCTTTAAGGCCATTATGGCCGAGCCGTTAGAGCTTTTATGGGCCGAGCCTATAAATAGACTCAGGATTCAGATTGAGGAAAGGCATCAATCTAGAATAATTTGGAGTAGCCCTATATGATTTGTTTTATCTCTCATTTTATTTTATATATTTTATTGATCCTTTAGGCATCTGAAGGTAATCGTTGGGTTTGCACCTCTACACGACCATGCTCGTAGTAAGAGGATCGGGTCGAGTCGGGTCGTTGTACCTTGGGGACAGATCGCCAACAACCTGCACGAAAGGGCAAAAATCTGATCCTTAGGGCAGTGTCTAACACGCCTCGGTCCTGGTTTGATCCATCTTATATTTTGGTTTTACTTTATTTTATATTTAAATTTCTATAACATATTTCTAGCAAATTTAGAAAGGGATTTTTTGTAAGATCAAAAATATTTTCCAACAGTTTCTACCAAGGAGTGCTAAAGATATATGTTTGACGACTCGTGTCTGAAAGATGATCCTGCGCATCAGTTAGAGGAGGTTCATCTCATTGACTCTTACCCAAGCCTATCGTATAGAAAGTCCAACTTCCCCTCTCCGTTTCCTCTTTCCCATCTTTTGGCATTTCGTTCATCCCCCACTGGTGGTACTGACGGACCCTGATCCACTCTGCCTTGTGACCTCCTCCTACAAGATGCCATTGGCTTCGATGAAAAGGAGGGCTAACCTAGTAAGTAATCTATTCAGATTATTGATAATTTAAATGATGATAATCCATTACCTCTCATGAGCCTAAAAGAATGATGGTAATATAGATTATCTTTCATACCTTATGGGAGGTAATTCAAATTATTTCAGAAAAAATGATTATTCATATTATTGATATTTTTTGATAAAATTATTTTTATTTTCTTTGATCGCTTTCTAGTCATCTTTTCTATCGACTTTGTTGTCATGTTGAAGGATCTTCGCCATCCAACGACCTTTGACCATCTTAAAATGATGTGAAAATTCTTTCAATCAATGGCCAAAATACTTTAGCGAGACAATAGCGATGCCAAAATAATGCTAAAATACTAAATAGCGACACAAAAAATCATTACTAAATCAATCGCCAATAAGCGTAGCTATCAAAAAAAGAAAAATCACAATAATAATCACTACCAAAAAAAATACCATTGCTAAATTAGCGACGCTAGAATAAGCATTGCTAATCAGTAAATTTTATAAAAAAATTATAAATTTTAATTATCAACAATTGCTCTTCAGATTAAATGCTAAATGAAAAGTAATCAAATTTAAGGGCACATTCACCTTCTTCAATACTTATAGTAGCCGAGGTATCTGCTGCTGTTGTTGTACTCCTTTTAGGCCAACTACCTTGCAAAATAACGGCAAAAATCAGATAAAGTTAACAAAACAAAACACAAAGACGTCATTATTTGCACCGAGTGCCCTAAATGAATCAAACTGAAGGGAGTCTGGAACAATCCAGGCTAAAAATAGAAACCTAGATAAATCAAGGGGCATTTTATGAACTCATGGTTTGGAAGTACCAATTTGAGATGAAATTGAGGAAGAATCGGCTTCTTTCTCCTCTGATTTCTGGGAGTGAAAGCGGGATCATGAAATAAGATTACTATTTTCGTATACAAAATTACCCAAAATGAAAAAAAAAACTACGAAGACTAAACCCTATTTTTAGAAATGATAAACAGAAATCTAAATAGATCAAGGGGAATTTGAAGAACTCACTGATTCTCCTTTCCAATTATCTCAGAAAAGAATGGTTATTCATATTACTTATATTTATTTTTTAAAAAATTACTTCTATTTTCTTTGATCGCTTTCTAGTCACCTTTTCTACCGACTTTGTTGCCATGTTGAAGGATCTTCACCGTCTAACGACTTGTGGCCATCTCGAAATGCTGTGAAAGTTCTTTCAATCAATGGCCAAAATACTTTAGTGAGACAATAACGATGCCAAAATAATCGCTAAAATACTTAATAGCGGCACAAAAAAAATCATTGCTAAATCAATCAAAAAAAATCATAATAAGTATCACTACCAAAAAAAATGTCATTACTAAATTAGCGACGCTAGAATAAGCATTGCTAATAAGTAAATTTTATATAAAAAAATTTATAAATTTTAATTATCAACAACTGCTTCCAAATTAAATGCTAAATGAAAAGTAATCAAATTTAAGGGCAAATTCACCTTCTTCAACACTTACAGTAGCCGTGGTATCTGATGCTCGTCGTTGTACTCCTTTTAGGCCAACTACCTTGCAAAACAAAGAAATCAGATAGAGTTAACAAGACAAAATGCAGAGACATTCATTATTTTCACCGAGTGCCCTAATCGAATCAGAACTGAAGGGAGTCTTAAAACAATCCATGCTGAAAAATAGAAACATAGATAAATCAAGGGTCATTTTATGAACTCATGGTTTGGCATTACCAATTTGAGATGAAATTGAGAAAGAATCAGCTTCTTTCTCCTCTGATTTCTGGGAGTGAAAGCGTGAAATAAGATTGCAATTTTCGTATCCAAAATTACCCCGAAATGAAAAAAAAAATACGGAAGACTAAAACCTATTTTTAGAAATGATAAAAGAAATCTAAATAGATCAAGGGTGATTTGAGAAACTCACCGATTCTCCTTTACAATTATCTTAGAAAAGAATGGTTATTCATATTACTTATAATTTTTTTATAAAATTACTCTATTTTCTTTGATCGCTTTCTAGTCATCTTTTCTACCGACTTTGTTGCCATTGAAGGATCTTGACGTCTAATGGCCTGTGGCCATCTCGAAATGCTGTGAAAGTTCTTTCAATCGATGGCCAAAATACTTTAGTGAGGCAATAGCGATGCCAAAATAATCGCTAAAATACTTAATAACGACACAAAAAAATCATTGCTAAATCAATCAAAAAAAGAAAAATCATAATAAGCATCACTACAAAAAAAATGCCATTGCTAAATTAGCGACGCTAGAATAAGCATTGCTAATCAGTAAATTTTATTAAAAAAATTATAAATTTTAATCATCAACAACTGCTTTCCAGATTAAATGCTAAATGAAAAGTAATCAAATTTAAGGGCACATTCACCTTCTTCAACACTTACAGTAGCCGTGGTATCTGCTGCTCGTGTTGTACTCCTTTTAGGCCAACTACCTTGCAAAACAATGACAGAAATCAGATAGAGTTAACAAGACAAAATGCAGAGACATTCATTATTTTCACCGAGTGCCCTAATTGAATCAGGACTGAAGGGAGTCTTGAACAATCCATGTTGAAAAACAGAAACCTAGATAAATCAAGGGGCATTTTATGAACTCATGGTTTGGCAGTACCAATTTGAGATGAAATTGAGGAAGAATCAGCTTCTTTCTCCTCTGATTTCTAGGAGTGAAAGCGGGATAGTGAAATAAGATTGCTATTTCTGAATCCAAAATTACCCCGAAATGAAAAAAAAAAACTACGGAAGACTAAACTCTATTTTAGAAATGATAAATAAAAATCTAAAAGATCAAGGGTGATTTGAGGAACTCACCGATTCTCCTTTCCAATTATCTCAGAAAAGAATGGTTATTCCTATTACTTATAATTTTTTTTGATAAAATTACCTCTATTTTCTTTGATTGCTTTCTAGTCATCTTTTCTACCGACTTTATTGGCATGTTGAAGGATCTTCGCCGTCTAACGGCCTATGGCCATCTCGAAATGCTGTGAAAGTTCTTTCAATCGATGGCCAAAATACTTTAGTGAGGCAATAATGCCAAAATAAACTAAAAAACTTAATAACGACACAAAAAAATCATTGCTAAATCAATCAAAAAAAAATCATAATAAGCATCACTAAAAAAATGCCATTGCTAAATTAGCGACGCTAGAATAAGCATTGCTAATCAGTAAATTTTATAAAAAAATTATAAATTTTAATCATCAACAACTGCTCTCCAGATTAAATGCTAAATGAAAAGTAATCAAATTTAAGGGCACTTTCACCTTCTTCAACACTTACAGTAGCCGTGGTATCTGCTGCTCGTCGTTGTACTCCTTTTAGGCCAACTACCTTGCAAAACAATGACAGAAATCAGATAGAGTTAACAAGACAAAACGCAGACATTCATTATTTTCACGAGTGCCCTAATTGAATCAGAACTGAAGGGAGTCTTGAACAATCCATGCTAAAAAATAGAAACCTAGATAAATCAAGGGCATTTTATGAACTCATGGTTTGGCAGTACCAATTTGAGATGAAATTGAGAAGAATCAGCTTCTTTCTCCTCTGATTTCTGGGAGTGAAAGCGGGATCGTGAAATAAGATTGCTATTTTCGTATCCAAAATTACCCGAAATGAAAAAAAAAAATACGGAAGACTAAACCCTATTTTTAGAAATGATAAAAAGAAATCTAAATAGATCAAGGGTGATTTGAGGAACTCACGATTCTCCTTTCCAATTATCTCAGAAAAGAATGGTTATTCATATTACTTATAATTTTTTTTGATAAAATTACCTCTATTTTCTTTGATCGCTTTCTAGTCATCTTTTCTACCGACTTTGTTGCCATGTTGAAGGATCTTCGTCTAACGGCCTGTGGCCATCTCGAAATGCTGTGAAAGTTCTTTCAATCGATGGCCAAAATACTTTAGTGAGGCAATAGCGATGCCAAAATAATCGCTAAAATACTTAATAACACACAAAAAAAATCATTGCTAAATCAATCAAAAAAAGAAAATCATAATAAGCATCACTACAAAAAAAATGTCATTGCTAAATTAGCGACGCTAGAATAAGCATTGCTAATCAGTAAATTTTATAAAAAAAATTATAAATTTTAATCATCAACAACTGCTCTCCAGATTAAATGCTAATGAAAGTAATCAAATTTAAGGGCACATTCACCTTCTTCAACACTTACAGTAGCCGTGGTATCTGCTGCTCGTCGTTGTACTCCTTTTAGGCCAACTACCTTGCAAAACAATGACAGAAATCAGATAGAGTTAACAAGACAAAAAATAGAGACATTCATTATTTCACCGAGTGCCCTAATGAATCAGAACTGAAGGGAGTCTTGAACAATCCATGCTGAAAAAAGAAACCTAGATAAATCAAGGGGCATTTTATGAACTCATGGTTTGGCAGTACCAATTTGAGATGAAATTGAGGAAGAATCAGCTTCTTTCTCCTCTGATTTCTGGAGTGAAAGCGGGATCGTGAAATAAGATTGCTATTTCCGTATCCAAAATTACCCCGAAATAAAAAAAAAACTACGGAAGACTAAACCCTATTTTTAGAAATGATAAACAGAAATCTAAAAGATCAAGGGTGATTTGAGGAACTCACCGATTCTCCTTTCCAATTATCTCAGAAAAGAATGGTTATTCATATTACTTATAATTTTTTTGATAAAATTACCTCTATTTTCTTTGATCGCTTTCTAGTCATCTTTTCTACCGACTTTGTGCCATGTTGAAGGATCTTCGCCGTCTAACGCCTGTGCCATCTCGAAATGCTGTGAAAGTTCTTTCAATCGATGGCCAAAATACTTTAGTGAGGCAATAGCGATGCCAAAATAATCGCTAAAATACTTAATAACGACACAAAAAAAATCATTGCTAAATCAATCAAAAAAAGAAAAATCATAAGCATCACTACAAAAAAAATGCCATTGCTAAATTAGCGACGCTAGAATAAGCATTGCTAATCAGTAAATTTTATAAAAAAATTATAAATTTTAATCATCAACAACTGCTCTCCAGATTAAATGCTAAATGAAAAGTAATCAAATTTAAGGGCACATTCACCTTCTTCAACACTTACAGTAGCCGTGGTAGCTGCTCGTCGTTGTACTCCTTTTAGGCCAACTACCTTGCAAAACAATGATAGAAATCAGATAGAGTTAACAAGACAAAAACAGAGACATTCATTATTTTCACCGAGTGCCCTAATTGAATCAAACTGAAGGGAGTCTTGAACAATCCATGCTGAAAAAAGAAACCTAGATAAATCAAGGGGCATTTTATGAACTCATGGTTTGGTAGTACCAATTTGAGATGAAATTGAGGAAGAATCAGCTTCTTTCTCCTCTGATTTCTGGGAGTGAAAGTGGGATCGTGAAATAAGATTGCTATTTCCGTATCCAAAATTACCCGAAATGAAAAAAAAAACTACGGAAGACTAAACCCTATTTTTAGAAATGATAAACAGAAATCTAAATAGATCAAGGGTGATTTGAGGAACTCACCGATTCTCCTTTCCAATTATCTCAGAAAAGAATGGTTATTCATATTACTTATATTTTTTTTGATAAAATTACCTCTTTTCTTTGATCGCTTTCTAGTCATCTTTTCTACCGACTTTGTTGCCATGTTGAAGGATCTTCGTCGTCTAACGGCCTGTGCCATCTCGAAATGCTGTGAAAGTTCTTTCAATCGATGGCCAAAATACTTTAGTGAGGCAATACGATGCCAAAATAATCGCTAAAATACTTAATAACGACAAAAAAAATCATTGCTAAATCAATCAAAAAAAGAAAAATCATAATAAGCATCACTAAAAAAAATGTCATTGCTAAATTAGCGACGCTAGAATAAGCATTGCTAATCAGTAAATTTTATAAAAAAATTATAAATTTTAATCATCAACAACTGCTCTCCAGATTAAATGCTAAATGAAAAGTAATCAAATTTAAGGGCACATTCACCTTCTTCAACACTTACAGTAGCCGTGGTATCTGCTCGTCGTTGTACTCCTTTTAGGCCAACTACCTTGCAAAACAATGACAGAAATCAGATAGAGTTAACAAGACAAAATGCAGAGACATTCATTATTTTCACCGAGTGCCCTAATTGAATCAGAACTGAAGGGAGTCTTGAACAATCCATGCTGAAAAATAGAAACCTAGATAAATCAAGGGGCATTTTATGAACTCATGGTTTGGCAGTACCAATTTGAGATGAAATTGAGGAAGAATCAGCTTCTTTCTCCTCTGATTTCTGGGAGTGAAAGCGGGATCGTGAAATAAGATTGCTATTTCCGTATCCAAAATTACCCGAAATGAAAAAAAAAACTACGAAGACTAAACCCTATTTTTAGAAATGATAAACAGAAATCTAAATAGATCAAGGGTGATTTGAGGAACTCACCGATTCTCCTTTCCAATTATCTCAGAAAAGAATGGTTATTCATATTACTTATAATTTTTTTTGATAAAATTACCTCTATTTTCTTTGATCGCTTTCTAGTCATCTTTTCTACCGACTTTGTTGCCATGTTGAAGGATCTTCGCCGTCTAACGGCCTGTGGCCATCTCGAAATGCTGTGAAAGTTCTTTCAATCGATGGCAATAACGATGCCAAAATAATCGCTAAAATACTTAATAACGACACAAAAAAATCATTGCTAAATCAATCAAAAAAGAAAAATCATAATAAGCATCACTACAAAAAAATGCCATTGCTAAATTAGCGACGCTAGAATAAGCATTGCTAATCAGTAAATTTTATAAAAAAATTATAAATTTTAATCATCAACAACTGCTCTCCAGATTAAATGCTAAATGAAAAGTAATCAAATTTAAGGGCACATTCACCTTCTTCAACACTTACAGTAGCCGTGGTATCTGCTGCTCGTCGTTGTACTCCTTTTAGGCCAACTACCTTGCAAAACAATGACAGAAATCAGATAGAGTTAACAAGACAAAACGCAGAGACATTCATTATTTTCACCGAGTGCCCTAATTGAATCAGAACTGAAGGGAGTCTTGAACAATCCATGCTGAAAAAAGAAACCTAGATAAATCAAGGGGCATTTTATGAACTCATGGTTTGGCAGTACCAATTTGAGATGAAATTGAGGAAGAATCAGCTTCTTTCTCCTCTGATTTCTGGGAGTGAAAGCGGGATCGTGAAATAAGATTGCTATTTCCGTATCCAAAATTACCCGAAATGAAAAAAAAAACTACGGAAGACTAAACCCTATTTTTAGAAATGATAAACAGAAATCTAAATAGATCAAGGGTGATTTGAGGAACTCACCGATTCTCCTTTCCAATTATCTCAGAAAAGAATGGTTATTCATATTACTTATAATTTTTTTTGATAAAATTACCTCTATTTTCTTTGATCGCTTTCTAGTCATCTTTTCTACCGACTTTGTTGCCATGTTGAAGGATCTTCGCCGTCTAACGGCCTGTGGCCATCTCGAAATGCTGTGAAAGTTCTTTCAATCGATGGCCAAAATACTTTAGTGAGGCAATAGCGATGCCAAAATAATCGCTAAAATACTTAATAACGACACAAAAAAAATCATTGCTAAATCAATCAAAAAAAAAAATCATAATAAGCATCACTAAAAAAATGCCATTGCTAAATTAGCGACGCTAGAATAAGCATTGCTAATCAGTAAATTTTATAAAAAAATTATAAATTTTAATCATCAACAACTGCTCTCCAGATTAAATGCTAAATGAAAAGTAATCAAATTTAAGGGCACATTCACCTTCTTCAACACTTACAGTAGCCGTGGTATCTGCTCGTCGTTGTACTCCTTTTAGGCCAACTACCTTGCAAAACAATGACAGAAATCAGATAGAGTTAACAAGACAAAACAGAGACATTCATTATTTTCACCGAGTGCCCTAATTGAATCAGAACTGAAGGGAGTCTTGAACAATCCATGCTGAAAAAAGAAACCTAGATAAATCAAGGGGCATTTTATGAACTCATGGTTTGGCAGTACCAATTTGAGATGAAATTGAGGAAGAATCAGCTTCTTTCTCCTCTGATTTCTGGGAGTGAAAGCGGGATCGTGAAATAAGATTGCTATTTCCGTATCCAAAATTACCCGAAATGAAAAAAAAAACTACGGAAGACTAAACCCTATTTTTAGAAATGATAAACAGAAATCTAAATAGATCAAGGGTGATTTGAGGAACTCACCGATTCTCCTTTCCAATTATCTCAGAAAAGAATGGTTATTCATATTACTTATAATTTTTTTTGATAAAATTACCTCTATTTTC
>UESW01001987.1:0-35380 GCA_900491605.1 Calamus simplicifolius | reverse complement strand
AAATCAGATAGAGTTAACAAGACAAAATGCAGAGACATTCATTATTTTCACCGAGTGCCCTAATTGAATCAGAACTGAAGGGAGTCTTGAACAATCCATGCTGAAAAATAGAAACCTAGATAAATCAAGGGGCATTTTATGAACTCATGGTTTGGCAGTACCAATTTGAGATGAAATTGAGGAAGAATCAGCTTCTTTCTCCTCTGATTTCTGGAGTGAAAGGGATCGTGAAATAAGATTGCTATTTCATATCCAAAATTACCCGAAATGAAAAAAAAAACTACGGAAGACTAAACCCTATTTTTAGAAATGATAAACAGAAATCTAAATAGATCAAGGGTGATTTGAGGAACTCACCGATTCTCCTTTCCAATTATCTCAGAAAAGAATGGTTATTCATATTACTTATAATTTTTTTTGATAAAATTACCTCTATTTTCTTTGATCGCTTTCTAGTCATCTTTTCTACCGACTTTGTTGCCATGTTGAAGGATCTTCGCGTCTAACGCCTGTGGCCATCTCGAAATGCTGTGAAAGTTCTTTCAATCGATGGCCAAAATACTTTAGTGAGGCAATAGCGATGCCAAAATAATCGCTAAAATACTTAATAACGACACAAAAAAATCATTGCTAAATCAATCAAAAAAAGAAAAATCATAATAAGCATCACTAAAAAAAATGTCATTGCTAAATTAGCGACGCTAGAATAAGCATTGCTAATCAGTAAATTTTATAAAAAAATTATAAATTTTAATCATCAACAACTGCTCTCCAGATTAAATGCTAAATGAAAAGTAATCAAATTTAAGGGCACATTCACCTTCTTCAACACTTACAGTAGCCGTGGTATCTGCTGCTCGTCGTTGTACTCCTTTTAGGCCAACTACCTTGCAAAACAACAGAAATCAGATAGAGTTAACAAGACAAAACGCAGAGACATTCATTATTTTCACCGAGTGCCCTAATTGAATCAGAACTGAAGGGAGTCTTGAACAATCCATGCTGAAAAATAGAAACCTAGATAAATCAAGGGGCATTTTATGAACTCATGGTTTGGCAGTACCAATTTGAGATGAAATTGAGGAAGAATCAGCTTCTTTCTCCTCTGATTTCTGGAGTGAAAGGGATCGTGAAATAAGATTGCTATTTCCGTATCCAAAATTACCCATGAAAAAAAAAAACTACGGAAGACTAAACCCTATTTTTAGAAATGATAAACAGAAATCTAAATAGATCAAGGGGATTTGAGGAACTCACCGATTCTCCTTTCCAATTTCTCAAAAGAATGGTTATTTATATTACTTATAATTTTTTTTGATAAAATTACCTCTATTTTCTTTGATCGCTTTCTAGTCATCTTTTCTACCGACTTTGTTGCCATGTTGAAGGATCTTCGCCGTCTAACGGCCTGTGGCCATCTCGAAATGCTTGAAAGTTCTTTCAATCGATGGCCAAAATACTTTAGTGAGGCAATAGCGATGCCAAAATAATCGCTAAAATACTTAATAACGACACAAAAAAAATCATTGCTAAATCAATCAAAAAAGAAAAATCATAATAAGCATCACTACAAAAAAATGCCATTGCTAAATTAGCGACGCTAGAATAAGCATTGCTAATCAGTAAATTTTATAAAAAAATTATAAATTTTAATCATCAACAACTGCTCTCCAGATTAAATGCTAAATGAAAAGTAATCAAATTTAAGGGCACATTCACCTTCTTCAACACTTACAGTAGCCGTGGTATCTGCTGCTCGTCGTTGTACTCCTTTTAGGCCAACTACCTTGCAAAACAATGACAGAAATCAGATAGAGTTAACAAGACAAAACAGAGACATTCATTATTTTCACCGAGTGCCCTAATTGAATCAGAACTGAAGGGAGTCTTGAACAATCCATGAAAAAAGAAACCTAGATAAATCAAGGGGCATTTTATGAACTCATGGTTTGGCAGTACCAATTTGAGATGAAATTGAGGAAGAATCAGCTTCTTTCTCCTCTGATTTCTGGGAGTGAAAGCGGGATCGTGAAATAAGATTGCTATTTCCGTATCCAAAATTACCCCGAAATGAAAAAAAAAAACTACGGAAGACTAAACCCTATTTTTAGAAATGATAAACAGAAATCTAAATAGATCAAGGGTGATTTGAGGAACTCACCGATTCTCCTTTCCAATTATCTCAGAAAAGAATGGTTATTCATATTACTTATATTTTTTTGATAAAATTACCTCTATTTTCTTTGATCGCTTTCTAGTCATCTTTTCTACCGACTTTGTTGCCATGTTGAAGGATCTTTGCGTCTAACGGCCTGTGGCCATCTCGAAATGCTGTGAAAGTTCTTTCAATCGATGGCCAAAATACTTTAGTGAGGCAATAGCGATGCCAAAATAATCGCTAAATACTTAATAACGACACAAAAAAATCATTGCTAAATCAATCAAAAAAAGAAAAATCATAAAAGCATCACTACAAAAAAATGCATTGCTAAATTAGCGACGCTAGAATAAGCATTGCTAATCAGTAAATTTTATAAAAAATTATAAATTTTAATCATCAACAACTGCTCTCCAGATTAAATGCTAAATGAAAAGTAATCAAATTTAAGGGCACATTCACCTTCTTCAACACTTACAGTAGCCGTGGTATCTGCTGCTCGTCGTTGTACTCCTTTTAGGCCAACTACCTTGCAAAACAATGACAGAAATCAGATAGAGTTAACAAGACAAAACGCAGAGACATTCATTATTTTCACCGAGTGCCCTAATTGAATCAGAACTGAAGGGAGTCTTGAACAATCCATGCTGAAAAACAGAAACCTAGATAAATCAAGGGGCATTTTATGAACTCATGGTTTGGCAGTACCAATTTGAGATGAAATTGAGGAAGAATCAGCTTCTTTCTCCTCTGATTTCTGGGAGTGAAAGCGGGATCGTGAAATAAGATTGCTATTTCCGTATCCAAAATTACCCGAAATGAAAAAAAAACTACGGAAGACTAAACCCTATTTTTAGAAATGATAAACAGAAATCTAAATAGATCAAGGGTGATTTGAGGAACTCACCGATTCTCCTTTCCAATTATCTCAGAAAAGAATGGTTATTCATATTACTTATAATTTTTTTTGATAAAATTACCTCTATTTTCTTTGATCGCTTTCTAGTCATCTTTTCTACCGACTTTGTTGCCATGTTGAAGGATCTTCGTCTAACGCCTGTGGCCATCTCGAAATGCTGTGAAAGTTCTTTCAATCGATGGCCAAAATACTTTAGTGAGGCAATAGCGATGCCAAAATAATCGCTAAAATACTTAATAACGACAAAAAAAATCATTGCTAAATCAATCAAAAAAAGAAAAATCATAATAAGCATCACTAAAAAAATGCCATTGCTAAATTAGCGATGCTAGAATAAGCATTGCTAATCAGTAAATTTTATAAAAAAATTATAAATTTTAATCATCAACAACTGCTCTCCAGATTAAATGCTAAATGAAAAGTAATCAAATTTAAGGGCACATTCACCTTCTTCAACACTTACAGTAGCCGTGGTATCTGCTGCTCGTCGTTGTACTCCTTTTAGGCCAACTACCTTGCAAAACAATGACAGAAATCAGATAGAGTTAACAAGACAAAACGCAGAGACATTCATTATTTTCACCGAGTGCCCTAATTGAATCAGAACTGAAGGGAGTCTTGAACAATCCATGCTGAAAAATAGAAACCTAGATAAATCAAGGGGCATTTTATGAACTCATGGTTTGGCAGTACCAATTTGAGATGAAATTGAGGAAGAATCAGCTTCTTTCTCCTCTGATTTCTGGAGTGAAAGCGGGATCGTGAAATAAGATTGCTATTTCCGTATCCAAAATTACCCCGAAATGAAAAAAAAAACTACGGAAGACTAAACCCTATTTTTAGAAATGATAAACAGAAATCTAAATAGATCAAGGGTGATTTGAGGAACTCACCGATTCTCCTTTCCAATTATCTCAGAAAAGAATGGTTATTCATATTACTTATAATTTTTTTGATAAAATTACCTCTATTTTCTTTGATCGCTTTCTAGTCATCTTTTCTACCGACTTTGTTGCCATGTTGAAGGATCTTCGCCGTCTAACGGCCTGTGGCCATCTCGAAATGCTGTGAAAGTTCTTTCAATCGATGGCCAAAATACTTTAGTGAGGCAATAGCGATGCCAAAATAATCGCTAAAATACTTAATAATGACACAAAAAAATCATTGCTAAATCAATCAAAAAAAGAAAAATCATAATAAGCATCACTACAAAAAAAATGCCATTGCTAAATTAGCGACGCTAGAATAAGCATTGCTAATCAGTAAATTTTATAAAAAAATTATAAATTTTAATCATCAACAACTGCTCTCCAGATTAAATGCTAAATGAAAAGTAATCAAATTTAAGGGCACATTCACCTTCTTCAACACTTACAGTAGCCGTGGTATCTGCTGCTCGTCGTTGTACTCCTTTTAGGCCAACTACCTTGCAAAACAATGACAGAAATCAGATAGAGTTAACAAGACAAAAACAGAGACATTCATTATTTTCACCGAGTGCCCTAATTGAATCAAAACTGAAGGGAGTCTTGAACAATCCATGCTGAAAAATAGAAACCTAGATAAATCAAGGGGCATTTTATGAACTCATGGTTTGGCAGTACCAATTTGAGATGAAATTGAGGAAGAATCAGCTTCTTTCTCCTCTGATTTCTGGGAGTGAAAGCGGGATCGTGAAATAAGATTGCTATTTTGTATCCAAAATTACCCGAAATGAAAAAAAAAAAACTATGGAAGACTAAACCCTATTTTTAGAAATGATAAACAGAAATCTAAATAGATCAAGGGTGATTTGAGGAACTCACCGATTCTCCTTTCCAATTATCTCAGAAAAGAATGGTTATTCATATTACTTATAATTTTTTTTGATAAAATTACCTCTATTTTCTTTGATCGCTTTCTAGTCATCTTTTCTACCGACTTTGTTGCCATGTTGAAGGATCTTCGTCATCTAACGACCTGTGGCCATCTCGAAATGCTGTGAAAGTTCTTTCAATCGATGGCCAAAATACTTTAGTGAGATAATAGCGATGCCAAAATAATCGCTAAAATACTTAATAGCGGCACAAAAAAAATCATTGCTAAATCAATCAAAAAAGAAAAATCATAATAAGCATCACTACCAAAAAAATGTCATTACTAAATTAGCGACGCTAGAATAAGCATTGCTAATAAGTAAATTTTATATAAAAAATTATAAATTTTAATAATCAACAACTGCTCTCCATATTAAATGCTAAATGAAAAGTAATCAAATTTAAGGGCACATTCACCTTCTTCAACACTTACAGTAGCCGTGGTATTTGCTACTCGTCGTTGTACTCCTTTTAGGCCAACTACCTTGCTAAACAATAGAAATCAGATAGAGTTAACAAGACAAAAGGAAGAGACATTCATTATTTTCACCAAGTGCCCTAATTGAATCAGAACTGAAGGGAGTCTTGAACAATCCATGTCGAAAAACAGAAACCTAGATAAATCAAGGGCATTTTATGAACTCATTGTTTGGCAGTACCAATTTGAGATGAAATTGAGGAAGAATCAGCTTCTTTCTCCTCTGATTTCTGGGAGTGAAAGCGGATCGTGAAGTAAGATTGTTATTTCTGTATCCAAAATTACACCGAAATGAAAAAAAAACTACGGAAGACTAAACCCTATTTTTAGAAATGATAAACAGAAATCTAAATAGATCAAGGGTGATTTGAGGAACTCACCGATTCTCCTTTCCAATTATCTCAGAAAAGAATGGTTATTCATATTACTTATAATTTTTTTTTGATAAAATTACCTCTATTTTCATTGATCGCTTTCTAGTCATCTTTTCTACTGACTTTGTTGCCATGATGAAGGATCTTCGCCGTCTAACGTCCTGTGGCCATCTCGAAATGCTTTGAAAGTTCATTCAATAGATGCCAAAATACTTTAGTGAGGCAATAGCGATGCCAAAATAATCGCTAAAATACTTAATAATGGCACAAAAAAATCATTGCTAAATCAATCAAAATAAGAAAATCATAATAAGCATCACTAAAAAAAAATGTCATTGCTAAATTAGCGACACAAGAATAAGCATTGCTAATCAGTAAATTTTATAAAAAAATTATAAATTTTAATCATCAACAACTGTCTAGATTAAATGCTAAATGAAAAGTAATCAAATTTAAGGGCACATTCACCTTCTTCAACACTTACAGTAGCCGGTATCTCCTGCTCTTTGTTGTACTCCTTTTAGGCTAACTACCTTGCAAAACAATGATAGAAATCAGATAGAGTTAACAAGACAAAAACAAAGACATTTATTATTTTCACAGAGTGCCCTAATTGAATCAGTACTGAAGGGAGTCTTAAAACATCCTTGCTGAAAAACAGAAACCTAGATAAATCAAGGGGCATTTATGAACTCATGGTTTGGGGTACCAATTTGAGATGAAATTAAGAAAGAATCAGCTTCTTTCTCCTCTGATTTCTGGGAGTGAAAGCGGGATCGTGAAATAAGATTGCTATTTTCGTATCCAAAATTACCCCGAAATGAAAAAAAAAACTATGGAAGACTAAACCCTTTTTTAGAAATGATAAACAAAAATCTAAATTAATCAAGGGTGATTTGAGGAACTCACAGATTCTCCTTTCCAATTATCTCAGAAAAGAATGGTTATTCATATTACTTATAATTTTTTTTATAAAATTACTTCTATTTTCTTTGATCGCTTTCTAGTCATCTGTTCTACCGACTTTGTTGCCATGTCGAAGGATCTTCGCCGTCTAACGACCTGTTGCCATCTCGAAATGCTATGAAAGTTCTTTCAATCGAAGGCAAAAATACTTTAGTGAGGCAATAGCGATGCAAAATAATCGCTAAAATACTTAATAATGACACAAAGAAAAATTATTGCTAAATCCATCAAAAAAAAGAAAAATCATAATAAGCATCACTACAAAAAAAAATGCCATTGCTAAATTAGCGACGCTAGAATAAGCATTGCTAATCAGTAAATTTTATAAAAAAATTATAAATTTTAATCATCAACAACTGCTCTCCAGATTAAATGCTAAATGAAAAGTAATCAAATTTAAGGGTACATTCACCTTCTTCAATACTTACAGTAGCCTTGGTATCTGCTGCTCGTCATTGTACTCCTTTTAGGCCAACTACCTTACAAAATAATGACAGAAATCAGATAGAGTTAACAAGACAAAACGCAGAGACATTCATTACTTTCATCGGGTGCCCTAATTGAATCAGAACTGAAGGGAGTCTTGAACAATTCATGCTGAAAAATAGAAACCTAGATAAATCAAGGGGCATTTTATGAACTCATGGTTTGGCAGTACCAATTTGAGAAGAAATTGAGGAAAAATCAGCCTCTTTCTCCTCTAATTTCTAGGAGTGAAAGCGGAATCGTAAAATAAGATTGCTATTTCCGTATCCAAAATTACACTGAAATGAAAAAAAAAACTACGAAAGACTAAAACCTATTTTTAGAAATGATAAACAAAAATATAAATAGATCACGGGTGATTTAAGGAACTCACCGATTCTCCTTTCCAATTATCTCAGAAAAGAATGGTTATTCATATTACTTATAATTTTTTTTGATAAAATTACCTCTATTTTCTTTGATTGCTTTCTATCATCTTTTCTACCGACTTTGTTGCCATGTTGAAGGATCTTCGCTGTCTAACGGCCTGTGGCCATCTTGAAATGCTGTTAAAGTTCTTTCAATCGATGGCCAAAATACTTAGTGAGGCAATAGCGATGCAAAATAATCACTTAAATACTTAACAACGACACAAAGAAAAATCATTGCTAAATCAATAAAAAAAAATCATAATAAGCATCACTACAAAAAAAAATGGCATTGCTAAATTAGCGACGCTAGAATAAGCATTGCTAATCAGAAAATTTTATTAAAAAAATTATAAATTTTAATCACCAACAACTGCTCTCCAGATTAAACGCTAATTGAAAAGTAATCAAATTTAAGGGCACATTCACCTTCTTCAAAAATTATAGTAGCCATGGTATCTGCTGCTCATCGTTGTACTCCTTTTAGGCCAACTACCTTGCAAAATAATGACAGAAATTAGATAGAGTTAACAAGACAAAACATAGAGACATTCATTATTTTCATCGAGTGCCCTAATTGAATCAGAACTGAAGGAAGTCTTGAAAAATCCATGCTGAAAAATAGAAACCTAGATAAATCAAGGGGCACTTTATGAACTCATGGTTTGGCAGTACCAATTTGATATGAAATTGAGGAAGAATCAGCTTCTTTCTCCTCTGATTTCTGGGAGTGAAAGCGGGATCATAAAATAAAATTGCTATTTCGTATCCAAAATTACCCCGAAATGAAAAAAAAAACTACGATAGACTAAACCCTATTTTCAGAAATGATAAACAGAAATCTAAATAGATCAAGGGTGATTTGAGGAACTCATCAATTCTCCTTTCCAATTATCTCAGAAAAGAATGATTATTCATATTACTATTTTTTTTGATAAAATTACCTCTATTTTCTTTGATTCTTTCTAGTCATCTTTTCTACCAACTTTGTTGCCATGTTGAAGGATCTTCATCGTCTAACAGCCTGTGACCATCTCGAAATGCTGTGAAAGTTCTTTCAATCGATTGCTAAAATACATTAGTGAGGCAATAACGATGCCAAAATAATCACTAAAATACTTAATAACGACACAAAAAAATCATTGCTAAATCAATCAAAAAAAGAAAAATCATATTAAGCATCACTAAAAAAAATGCCATTGCTAAATAAGCGACGCTAGAATAAGCATTGCTAATAAAAAAAATTTATTAAAAAAATTATAAATTTTAATCATCAACAACTGCTCTCCATATTAAATGCTAAATGAAATGTAATCAAATTTAAGGGAGCATTCGCCTTCTTAAACACTTACAGTAGTCGTAGTATCTGCTGGTTGTCGATGTACTCCTTTTAGTCCAACTACCTTGCAAACAATGACAGAAATCAGATAGAGTTAACAAGATAAAACGCAGAGACAATCATTATTTTCACCGAGTGCCCTAATTGAATCAGAACTGAAGGGATTCTTGAACAATCCATGCTGAAAAATAGAAACTTAGATAGATCAAGGGGCATTTTATGAACTCATGGTTTGGCAGGACCAATTTGAGATGAAATTGAGGAAGAATCAGCTTCTTTCTCCTCTGATTTCTAGGAGTGAAAGCGGGATCGTGAAATAAGATTGATATTTCCATATCCAAAATTACACCGAAATGAAAAAAAAACTACGGAAGACTAAACCCAATTTTTAGAAATGATAAATAGAAATCTAAATAGATCAAGGGTGATTTGAGGAACTCACCGATTCTCTTTTCCAATTATCTCAGAAAAGAATGGTTATTCATATTACTTATACTTTTTTTGATAAAATTACCTCTATTTTCTCTAATCGCTTTCTAGTTATCATTTCTACCGACTATATTGCCTGATTGAAGGATCTTCGTCGTTTAATGGTCTGTGGCCATCAAGGAATGCTGTGAAAGTTCCTTCAGTCGATGGCCAAAATATTTTAGTGAGGAAATAGCGATGCCAAAATAATAGCTAAAATACTTAATAACGGCACACAAAAAAATCATTACTAAATCAATCTGTTGACCCCAGATTGATTTTGATGATTACAAAACAAATTAAGCAATTCTAAGATTGATACAGGGAAGTTCGGTCGCCTTGCAAGTAAGTATCTTCATGCAAAATCGACTGGTAAGAAAGTACTTCATTTATTTTGCTTTGAATATGATTATTAGCCTTGGAGTTAACTGGTTAGCTAGCTTGTTATTCTATTTAGCTAACTGGCACGACCTTCAGCTAGCTGGAAAATTTTCACAGTGATTGGACCGAACGATCTTGCATTTTAGCTAGCTGTTTAGCTAGCTTGTTAGCTAGCTGCAGTTTCTTCAGCTAACTAAAATGCTCGTCTCAGGTGCCTGGCCAAATGTCCTCCTTTTTTAGCTAGCTGGTGAGTTAGTTTGTTAGCTAGCTGGAGCTCTTTCAGCTAACTAAGAAACTTGTCTCAGATGCCTGGCCGAACGTCCTCCTTTTTTAGCTAGCTGGTGAGTTAGTTTGTTAGCTAGCTGGAGCTCTTTCAGCTAACTAAGAAACTTGTCTCAGGTGCCTGGCCGAACGTCCTCCTTTTTTAGCTAGCTGGTGAGTTAGTTTGTTAGCTAGCTGGAGCTCTTTCAGCTAACTAAGAAACTTGTCTCAGGTGCCTGGCCGAACGTCCTCCTTTTTTAGCTAGCTGGTGAGTTAGTTTGTTAGCTAGCTAGAGCTCTTTCAGCTAACTAAGAAACTTGTCTCAGGTGCCTGGCCGAACGTCCTTTTCTTTTAGTTAACTGGTGAGCTAGCTTGTTAGCTAGCTGAAATTCCTTCAGCTAACTAATTCGCTCGTCACAGTGCATTGGCCGAACAAGCTAGCTGAAATTCCTTCAGCTAACTAATTCGCTCGTCACAGTGCATTGGCCGAACACCCTCAAATTTTAGCTAGCTGGCTGGATGTCTTGTTAGCTAACTGCAACTCCTTTTAGCTAGCTGGCGTTTGCTTAGTTAACTATTTAGCTATCTATGGATCTAGCTGAGAAACCTTTTAGCTAGCTGACGTTTCATTCAGTTAACTATTTAGCTAACTAACTGTTTTATTTTTCTCCTGCAGCTGAGAGGGATTCAAATTCAGTTAGCTGGAGAGCTAACTATGGATGCATGAAACTTTTCCTCTGCCGTTGCTTTATCACTGATAGTTAACTAAAGAGCTAACTGACCGTTGCATAGTTAGCTACTTAGTTAACTAAGTATTCAGCTTTTTACCCTGCTGGCCGTTGCTTTTTGTTGTGAGTTAGCGGAAGAGCTAACTAACGACCTTCTAGCTGACTGAAGAGATACCTGTGGATGTCTGATTTGTTTTTTGGTCTCTCTGGTTAGCTAACTGATTAGCTAGCTGAGGTCCCTTGCTTAACTCTTGGACAATGGCATTCATATCCTCAGCTACTTGGATTTATTTTTCAGTCAACCGCCGCCTGAGCTCTTAAGAGTGTTCTTTCTCTCTTACTCTCTCTCTATTGCTATTTCAAGCTATATTTAACTTTTGGATTTTTGAATTTTTGCAATGATTATCCTTCCTCAAATAGAGATCCGCATTTAATGCTTAAGGGAAATATGTTTAACGGTTATATTTTCTTCCTGTTATTATTTCCATTTATTTCTTATGTATCTAATGGATATTTTCTTGTTAGATGGTTATAAATAGCTGGGATTAGAAGCACACCTTGACGATTTTTGAAAAAGAAATTTTAAAGAGAGAAAAATCCAAGAAAAGAGCCTTCATTGAATATTTGTTGAGTGGTTGCTGTGCATTCAAGCTCATTCCTTACTCCAAAAGGTCGTCCGAATCATTAAATCTTTTCAAGCATTCAAGACTTCAGCTGCTTCAACCTAGTTCATTTATTGCTGAGTTTATTGCTTCAAAAAGTTGTAAAGTATATTCTAAATATTTTCTCTTTGTTGGAGCTTCTCCTTTACATACTCTGTTTATCTTGTAAAAGGGTTAGTGAACCCTGGTTTGTTATTGGCCTCCTTATGCCATTTAAACAAGAGGACTAGCCTGGTTTGGCTAGGAGTTTTTGGCTGCCTTGTGCCGTATAAACAAGAGGGCTAGCCTGGTTCGGCTAGAGGTTGTAATCGTTGTGATACGATTAGTGGAATTTCCAAAGGTTTTGGGGAGTGGATGTAGGTGCTGAGTTTGGCACCGAACCACTATAAACTTCTGTGTGTTTGTGATTGCTTGCTTTTCTGGTAATATTTTTCTGTGCACTCTACTTCACCGCTGCAAATCAAATTAGGGTTAAAAGCACATATATCTGCATAGCTATTAAATTATTTTAAATAACCCAATTCATCCCCCCTCTTGGGTTACTACATCTGGGCAACAAGTGGTATCAGAGCAGCGTGCTCTTGATTTCTATAGCTTTGATTAGCTTGGAGCCAAAGATCAATAGTAATCCCAATGAATTCCATGTTGATTGAGGGACAATCAACTAATAGACCACCTTTGTTCAATGGAACAAACTACACATATTGGAAGGCACGAATGAAAATCTTCATTCAAGCACTAGATTATGATTTATGGGGAATCATAATTAATGGACCTCACACACCCACTATTATGATTGAAAATGTCAATATTGCAAAACCTGAATCTGAATGGGATGAGCAAGATAAGAAATTAGCTCAATTAAATGCTAAGGCTATGAATGTTCTTTATTGCTCGCTTGATGCAAATGAGTTTAATCGCATATCTACATGTATGTATGCTAAGGAAATATGTGATAGACTTGAAGTCACCCATAAGGGTACAAATCAAGTCAAGGAATCCAAAATAATATGCTTGTTCATAAATATGAATTATTTAAGATGGACCCTGCTGAAAATATCACTGATATGTTTACTAGATTTACTGATATCATCAATGGTTTGAAAAGTTTGGGAAAATCTTATGCTAACAGTGATCTAGTTAGAAAATTTTAAGATCTTTACCTAGATCATGGGAAGCAAAAGTGACTGCTATACAAGAAGCAAAAGATCTCAACAACTTATCACTTGAAGAGTTGGTTGGTTCTTTGATGACTCACGAACTTCAGCAATGACAACATATTGATGAAGATGATTCAAAGAAGAGAAGGACCATGGCATTGAAAAGTGCAACTCAAGAAGATGAGAGTGAAGAAATCACAAGTGACAGTGAGAAAGATGATGATATGGCACTTATCTCAAGGAAATTTAAAAAGTTCATGAAGAAAAGAGATTTGGAAAAAGAAAGCATTTTGTCAAAGGAGATCGTAGCAAAGATAAGGAAAAGAGTGAACCTCCAACATGCTATGAGTGTAAGAAGTCTGGACACATCAGACCAGATTGTCCACTATTAAAGAAGGCATCTAGAAGAATAAAAAAAAAGGCAATGATGGCCACTTGGAGCGACAGTGAAGCTACAAGTTCAGAAAATGAAGAGAAAATGAAGTTGCCAATGTTTGTTTCATGGCTGATAATGATGAGGTAAGCCCTAACTTTTTAGATGACTTTACCTTTGATGAATTACAATGTGTATTTTATGAACTTATTGATTATTTTGTAAATTTAAGTTCAAAAAGAAAAGAATTGAAAAATGAAATCAAAAATCTTACTCTTGAAAAGAAAGAATTTCAAAGGATAATGAATCATTGTTAAAGGAAAACCAAGATTTAAAAAATGAAGTAGATAAATTAAAACCAATTGTCGATAGATTTAGTCTAAGTTCAGAAAAATTAAAATGATTTTAAATAGTCAAAGAGCTGTTTACAATAGAGCTGATCTTGGATACAATATTTTTGAAAGACAAAAATTTTTGAAAAATATTTATGAGCATGCTGATGATTCTACTAAAATTACATGTTTTAAATGTGGAAAAATTGGACACAAAGCTTATATTTGCCAAACACAAAAGATAAGGAAAATATGGATCCCAAAAGGAACCATTTTGACTAACCCTAAAGGACCCAAGAAAGCTTGGGTACCTAAGAATAAAAATTGAAATTGTGTATGCAGGTGTGTCTTGCAACCCGAGCATTTAAAAGACAATGGTACTTGGACAGCGGGTGCTCAAGACACATGACTGGTGATGAATCACAATTCATCACTTTGGAAGCAAAAGATGGAGGTATTGTTACTTTCGGTGATAATGGCCAAGGAAAAATAATTAGCATTGGAAAAATAGGTATCACACCTCATGCTTATATTGATAATGTTTTGCTTGTGAAAGGACTGAAACACAATTTACTTAGTATTAGTCAATTATGTGACAAGGATTTAATGTTGTATTTGAATCATCCTTATGCTTTGTTAGAAATCCTGCTAATGAAAACATAAGATTTGTTGGTCAAAGGCATGGTAATGTATACATTGTTAATTTAAATGATTTGCATGATCAAAATATTGATTGCCTAGTTGCTACTAATAATAAAACTGATAATAGTTGGTTATGGCATCGTAGGCTAGCTCATGCAAGCATGGATTTACTATCTAAATTAATTAAAAAGGATTTAGTACATGGTTTGCCAAAACTTGTTTTTGAAAAAGATAAGATTTGCAATGCTTGTCAATTTGGAAAACAAACCCAAGTTTCTTTTAAATCAAAGAATTTTGTTTCAACCACTAGACCGTTGGAGCTCTTGCATATAGATTTATTCGGTCCTACAAGAACCACTAGTCTAGGAGGTAAAAGATACGGTTTCGTTATTATTGATGATTTCTCTCGCTTTACATGGGTTTTATTTCTAGCTAGTAAAGATGAAGCATTTCCATCTTTTCAAAAATTATTTAAAAGAATTACAAACGAAAAGAATTCTTCTGTTTTGTCAATACGAAGTGGTCATGGAAAAGAATTTAAAAATAAATCTTTTGAAGAATTTTGTAATGAAAATGGAATTGAACATAATTTTTCTGCACCAAGAACACCACAACAAACTGGAGTAGTTGAAAAAAAGAATAGAACATTAGAGGAAATGGCGCGTACTATGTTGTGTGAAAGCAATCTTCCTAAATATTTTTGGGCAGAAGCTATTAATACTGCATGTTATGTTTTAATTAGACCTGTTTTGAAAAAGACTCCATATGAACTTTGGAAAGGAAGAAAACCTAACATTAGTTACTTTCATGTTTTTGGATGTCGATGTTTTGTATTAAATAATGAAAAATCAAACCTTGATAAATTTGACGCTAAGTCTGATGAAGGAATTTTTCTCGGATATTCTTTACATAGTAGAGCTTTTAGAATATTCAACAAAAAGACTTTAATAGTTGAATAATCAATTCATGTTATCTTTGATGAATCTAATGATCTTCCATCAAGGAAGGAAAAAGGTATAAATGATGCAGATGACATTGAAGATCAATTCAAGGACATCACATTAAAGGACAAGAATGATACACAAGAGGTAAGTGAAGAAGAGAACGCTGACCTACGTAAAGCCTCACAAGGTAATGATGAATTAGAAAGAGGATGGAGGTATGTTCTTAGTCACCCTAAAGATCAAATTATTGGTGATCCTTCTCAAGGAGTGAGAACTAGATCATCATTTAGATATGCTTATAATAATTTAGCATTTGTATCTAAAATTGAACCTAAATGTTATGATGATGCTAAAAATGATGTTGATTGGATTAATGACATGCATGAGGAACTTAACCAAATTGAAATAAATAATGTTTGGACTCTTATTGAAAGACCTCATGATCATCAAATTATGGAACTAAATGGTTTATAAAAACAAATTAGATGAACATGGTAATATAATTAGAAATAAGGCAAGATTAGTAGCTAAAGGTTATAATCAAGAAGAGGAAATTGATTTTGATGAAACTTATGCCCCTGTTGCTATATTAGAAGCTATTAGATTACTTCTTGCTTATGCTTGTTGTTAGCCCAGATGACAACCCAAGAGGGGGGGGTGAATTGGGTTCTTTAAAAATTTAGCCTCTTGAAAAATTGTTTGCTAAAGATGAATGAAAATAAATGCAATGTAAATATAAAGCACAATGAATAAAATAGAGATAGAGATAGAGATAATGGAAGCACGGCAAACACAAAGATTTTATAGTGGTTCGGTGTATCCAACACCTACGTCCACTCCAAGATCCTACTTGGGTCCACACTATAATCTTCTCGATTACAGCCGAGTTGTTTTACAAGTTCACAACCCAAACTTATTGTTTTACCTGGGATCACAACGAACCCAGCCGGTTTTACGGGCTCACCAGCACACAACCCTAAACTCAAGCTAAACTAACTTGACCCGAGGTTAACAACCTCCACTAGTTCAATCCCCTTTGATTGAACTAGGCACAAACAAATATAAGAATGTTTTACAAAGTTTCACAGCTCCTCAATGAGCAAATATTCAAAGATAAGTAAATAGGTTTAGAAAAGCCTGGTTTGAAGTTGTTTGGCTTTGAGCTTTTCTTCTTTTCTTCTTTTCTCTTCTCCTTGCTGGGTTGAATCAAGCCTCAGCTCTGATTCCTCACAGTAGATGCAGTTGAGAAGATTGAAAAGTTGATCTTTTTCTTCTAGTTGAGAATCCTTCAATTTTTCACTATTTGAATGGCTTGGATTCTTCTTTGAGCTTTGTGGAGTGGAAGGATTTGAATTTGAAAGCTCCTCTCTTGGATATAAGGCTCAAGACTTCTCGGATTTTGATTTTTGATTTTTGTCTATTCGTTTCTATCTCTCTTTCAAACGGTTGTTTTTCCCCCTTTTTATAGATTTTCCTTTGATTCATTTTTGGGTGGAAATCTAGCCGTTGGAGTGTACCTGGAAGGATTTTCCATTCATAAAAAATAGCCGTTAGATGTCAGAAATCAAAAATATTACCGTTAGAGCTGATCTGGCATTTTTAATTTTTCATCCAGGTGGGTTGGAGTCGGCTCTAGCTTTTCAGGTGTCGGCTCTAGATCGTTTTTCCATAAATAGTAAAATCTAAGTTCGTCGTGGAGTCGGCTCCGCAAAAGTAAGTGTCGGCTCGCCGTCGTCAGGTGTCGGCTCCCGAATACTGTAGGTGTCGGCTCCAGGTTGCTCAAAAAATTAACGTTCTGTCCCCGCATCGGAGTCGGCTCCAGACACTGTAAGTGTCGACTCCGAAACCTTAGGTGTCGGCTCCGAAACTCTAGGTGTCGGCTCCAGGTTGTATCAAAAATTAGATTAAAATTGAATTGGCCATGGGGTCGGCTCCAGACTTTCTAGGTGTCGACTCCAAGCTCTGAAACTTTGAAATCTCTGATTTGTATTTGATTCAAAATTCATTTCTTAATTCCTTTAAATTGATCAAATAAATTTAAGTCCTGAAACACTTATAAAATCCATTAGTAATCAAATAAATATACTCAATTCCTTTATTAATCATCAAAATCAATAAATGGATCAACAATCTCCCCCTTTTTGATGATTATAAAAACATTGAGTATATGCATAGAATTCTTAAATTAAAAAAATATCAAGGAAGTGATCTTTACGAGTAAGCTCCCCCTGAATAAGGTAGCTTCCCCTATGAAGTTCAAATTATTCTTCCTCTTACTTTACACATTTGGCACTTAAGATTTCTTTGTGCAAGACAAATCAATTTGATTATTAATCCACATCAATAACTCAATATCAATTAACTCATTAATGTTTTCATATATAATCAATTAACTCATTCTTTCCATATCATTTTTTCATATAATTTTCTCCCTCTTAATGCATATACAATCCTAATTCTCTCCCCCTTTTTTGTAATCAACAAAAAGGTAAAGAATATTTTACTGCATCAAAAGATAATTGCATCAAAAGTCAAATATTACATAAAAAACTTTTCATTCATCAACATAAACTTCACTACATCAACATATAGTCAAGTATTACATAATTCTCTCCCCCTTTAAACTTCATTACATTAACTTCATTACAAAAACTTCATTACATCAAAATGTAAACTACATTTCAACAAAATTAAACATACATTACATCAAAAGTTCTTTCTAACTATTCTTGTTAAATGGTCTACAATATTTTCATTCCATCACATTGAAGTCTAACATATCTTTTAGTCTCTCATCAACAAATGTGCAAGCTGTTAAGATTTTGTCTTGAAGCTCGGCGTTGCACTTTGAATAAGTTTCACCATCTCCACAAATCTCTTTAAGCTCTTCAAAGATGTTCTTCAAATCACCACTTAAAGATTCTGCGGAGGAGTTGAGAGTTGATTCAATTTTTGCAATCCGATCATCAAGGGAGTAAAGTGATTCTTTTAAATTCATGAATTTACTGTCAAACTCATCCTTCTGAGCTGCAAACAAACTTTTTAATTGCTCCATTTGAAGGTCTGAGAATCCAGTCGAAGAAGTGGATGGTTGATCATAAACTTGTGCAGGTGCAGGAGCAGGAAGAGAAGCAGAAATGGGACTCCTAGGCTGTGGAGAAGGAACCCTAAATGATGGTCCAGCCTCGCAAGGCTCAGAAACTCTCGGCATAGGGGCTCTTTCATCTAGGTGTCCTTTCCTATCCCACTGTCCATTCACCTTAACAAAACCCATCCGATGCAATGTTGCCAAACTATAGTAATCTGTGTGCCTCAGGTTCTTGGAAGGTTCATTCTCTTGAATTTCAACCCCTTGGCTCCTGAAAACCATAGTAAGTACCATTCCATACGGTAGGGATGATCTTCTCTTCCCTCCAGCTTCTGCCATATAAAAAATCATCATTGCTGCCAGATTGATCGGCTGCCCAGTCAGAACACTGTCCATAACCACAATGTCTCGCTCCGAGACATACTCAAACCGACCAGTCTTTGGAAACAAATTCTACTGCATATATTGTGTAATAATCTCAATTCTAGGGTAGTTGATTGCTCTAATTTTCTCAAACTCTGTTACTTCCCTTCCTAACATCCTTGAAAGAGCTGCTGACCTATCACTGTGCATGTCAGCTGCTAAACCAGTGATCGGGATGCTAAGGAGGTTTCCAAGCTTTTGAAAGGTGAGATGAATCCTTTTCCCTCTAACACTGCTTACTAAACCTCCATCCCCTCTAGCCAAATTGAAATAGAATTCTTTTACTAAGGCTGGATAGGTAGGAACATCAAGAGAGCATAGCTTATCCCAGCCCATTTCCTTCAATTGTCTCCGATTGAAAAACCCTCGGATTCAAATAGGTCAAAATCGATTTTCTCCCCATTGTGATGACTCTATCGGCTAAGGTATCTACCTGTGTGGAAGATGTGTTGGGGTTGTCAGAATCCATGGACGAATCGCTGCTTGGAGTCGGCTCACGAAGGGGACGACGTGCGGACCGCTTTCCCATAGTTACCGGCGCTCCAACCACTGATTCTCTCCTTTTGGGTGCCATTTGATCTTTGGAAAGGTTCGATTTGGATGGAATTAGAGATGGGAAGTTTTGGAAGAATTTTGGAAGAGTTTGGTTAGGATTTGAGAAAGTATAAAGTGACGAGGTGTCGACTCTGCCCTAATAAATCAATTTTTGATCCCAGGTGTCGACTCCCGCAAAGTCGGGTGTCGACTCCAAATCGCTAACACAGTCAGCGCTCGAACTGGAGTCGGCTCGAATTCACAGGTGTCGGCTCCAAGGTCAGGGACCGAGAGCGACACAGTCAGAGGTGTCGACTCCTCATTCTGAGGTGTCGACTCCAAAGACAGTTTCAGAAAAAAAAAATGAAATTCAAATGACTGAAACTCATCAAAATAAATTTTATAAAATTTTGATAAAATTTTGGAGTATTAAGGATCAAATAGCTCAAATGACTAGATAATTTGTCCTTAAAATTATGAAGGAATATCAAGAAATTGATAGAAATCTAGATTCTCATTCCTTAATGTTTCAAAATCATCCATAGGGTCACATATCCCTAATTCACCTCTAAGATAACAAAATCTCTCTTCACTCAAAGGTTTTGTAAATATGTCAGCTAATTGTTCCTCTGTATTAACATATTCAAGACAAATTTCATTATTAGCTACATGTTCTCTTATGAAATGATATCTAATTTCAATGTGTTTTGTTCTTGAATGTTGAATTGGATTTTTAGTTAGATTTATTGCACTCGTGTTATCACATCTAATTGGTGTTTTATCAAGGGTTATACCATAATCTTCAAGTTGTCTCTTAATCCAAAGGATTTGAGCACAGCAACTTCCAGCTGCAACATATTCTGCTTCAGCAGTAGATAATGCAACCGAATTTTGCTTTTTGCTAAACCAAGAGATTAAGTTACATCCTAAGAATTGACATGCACCACTTGTGCTTTTTCTATCTAATTTACATCCAGCATAGTCAGAATCAGAATATGCAATTAAATTTAAAGTTGAGTCTCTAGAGTACCATAAACCTACATTTTTAGTTCCACTTAAATATCTTAAAATTCTTTTTACAGCAATTAAGTGAGATTCTTTAGGTTCAGATTGAAATCTAGCACATAAACATACTGCAAACATAATATCTGGTCTACTAGCTGTTAAGTAAAGAAGAGATCCAATCATACCTCTGTAATGTTTTTGATCTACTTTCTTACCATCTTCATCTTTGTCCAATTTGCACGAAGGACTCATAGGTGTCCAAGTGGTTTGATTGACTCCATTCCAAATTTCTTGAGCAGTTCTTTTGTGTATTTGGCTTGATTGATGAAATTCCATCTTTGCTTTGTTTGATTTGAAGTCCTAGGAAGAAGTTGAGTTCTCCCATCATACTCATTTCAAACTCACCCTGCATTAACTTAGCAAATTCTTGACATAACAAATTGTTAGTAGCACCGAAAACAATATCATCAACATATATTTGTACTACTAATAAATTTATCTTTTCTTTTCAAAAATAGGTTTTATCAACATTTCCTCTTAAAATCATTTTCAATTAAAATTTACTTAATCTTTCATACCAAGCTCTAGGTGCTTGTTTCAAACCATATAGTGCTTTGTGTAATTTAAAAACATGATTTGGAAATTCATGATCTTCAAAACCAGGTGGTTGTTCAACAAAAACTTCTCATTTATAAATCCATTTAAAAATGCACTTTTAACATCCATTTGAAATAAATTGATATGCATATGACATGCAAATGCAAGTAATAATCTAATTGCTTCAAGTCTAGCTACAGGTGCAAAAGTTTCATCAAAATCAATTCCTTCTTCTTGATTATATCCTTTTGCAACTAATCTAGCTTTGTTTCTAATTACTATGCCATTTTCATCTAATTTATTTCTAAATACCCATTTTGATCCTATTACAGAATGATCTTTAGGTCTATCCACTAAGTCCAAACATTATTTCTAGTGAATTGATTTAATTCTTCTTGCATGCTAACATCCAATTATTATCTTTTTCAGCTTCTTCAATAGTTTTAGGTTCAATTTGAGATACAAATGCAAGATGATTATTGATGTTTCTCATTGATGATCTAGTTCTTACTCCTTGAGATGGATCACCTATAATTAATTCTCTTGGATGACCATAGCATATCTCCAATCTCTAGTAGATCTATATCATTACGATTTGCATCAACAACATCAACACTAGGAGAATCATTATCTTTAGCTTCTTGTTCATGATCTGAAGATACATCTATATTTAATTTTTCAATATCTCTTTCTAGAATGTTTGTATCTTCCTCATCATCAATCTTTTAGAACTTGATGCTAAAGATTCATCAAAAATTACATGAATAGATTCTTCTACAATTAAGTTTCTCTTGTTAAATACTCTATAAGCTTTACTAGATGTTGAATATCCTAAGAATATGCCTTCATCAGATTTTGCATCAAATTTTCCTAGATTATCTTTGCCATTATTATGAATGAAACACTTACAACCAAATGCATGAAAATAACTTATGTTTGGTTTTCTATTATTCCATAGTTCATAAGGTGTTTTCTTAATGATTGGCCTAATTAAAGCTCTATTAAGGATGTACATGCCGTGTTTATAGCTTCGCCCAAAAGTATTTTGGTAAGTTGCTTTCACATAGCATGGTACGGGCCATGTCTTCTAAGGGTTCTATTTTTCTTTCAACTACTCCATTTTGTTGCGGTGTTCTAGGTGCAGAAAAATTATGATGATGCCATTTTCTATGCAAAAATTTTTCAAATAAATGATTTTCAAATTCAGTGCCATGATCACTTCTTAGAGACACTATGGTGTTGTTTTTCTCATTTGTGACCTTCTTGAAGAATTTCAAAAATATGGAAAGTCTCATCCTTATGAGCTAAAAACAATACCCAAGTGTATCTAGAGTAATCATCTACAATCACAAGACCATATTTCTTTCCTCCTAGACTTGTGGTTCTAGTAGGTCCAAAAAGATCCATGTGAAGTAGTTCAAGTGGCCTAGAAGTGGAAACAATATTTTTAGTTTTGAAAGAATTTCTAGTTTGTTTTCCAAATTGACATGCATCACAAATTTTATTATTTTCAAAATCTAATTGTGGAAGTCCTTTTACTAAATCCATTCTAATTAATTTTGAAATAAGGTGTGTGCTTGCATGACCTAATCTACGATGCCACAACCAACCAATCTCATTTATATTAGCATTATTAGCAACTAAGCAATGATTACTAGTAGACAAATTGTCTAAATCAATAAGTATACATTGCCATTTCTATTTCCAATAAAATAATGCTATTATCAATGGGATTAGAAACTGTGCATATAGAAGATTCAAATGATACTTTAAAACCTTTATCACATAATTGACTAATGCTAATTAAATTATGTTTAAACCATTAACATATAAGACATTTTCAATATATGTGGAGGGAGTTATTTGAATGTTACCAAACCCCAAGATTTGGCCTTTGCCATTATCACCAAAATGTAACTACTCCTCCTCTTTTGCTTTCAAGGGTGATGAATTGATCCTTGTCACCCGTCATGTGCCTTGAGCAGCCGCTATCGAGATACCACTTTCTTTTGATCTTTTGGCCGCAAGACACTCCTGCAAAAATAATTAAGTCTTATATTTAGGTACCCAAGCTTTCTTGGGTCCTTCATGGTTAGTAGCATAAAAATTGTTCCTTTGGGAACCCAAATTTTCTTTCCTTTATTATTTAACTTCTTATCAATTTTCTTAAAATTGCATTCAAAAACTTTGTGTCCCTTCTTGTTACAGTAATGACATGTAACATTATCATTGTTCCTTCTAAAAAAGTTTTTGACAAATTTTTGTTTCAAATTAGGTCTATATCCTAAACCAGCCTTATCATATATAGCTCTTTGATTACTTAACAATAAATTAAGTTTTTCTGAACTATAAGTGAATTTATCAACAATACTTTTATATTTATCAACTTCCTTCTTTAGTTTATCATTTTCATTGGAAATTGATTCTTTTTCTTTAGTCAAATTTCTTTTTCAGATTTCAGCACTTTAGTTTCATTATTAAGATTTTCTTTTTCTTCAATCAAAGTTAAATTTTTTTTAAAAACTTATATTTCTTTTTCAAAATTTTGAAATCACCAACAAGTTCATTAAAAGCATCAAATAATTCATCAAAAGCAAATTCATCACAAGGGTTTTCAGAACTTACCTCATCCTCTTCGTTTGCCATAAAGCAAATGTTGGCAACCTCCTTTTGTTCTTCCTCCGATGAGATTCATCGCTGTCGCTCCAAGTTGCAACATAGGCTTTCTTTTTCTTCTTGAAAGTCTTTTTCAGTTGAGGACAATCATATCTAAATGCCCGGTTTCTTACATTCATAGCAAATCAAGGGGTCTTTCTCTTTATCCTTGTCCTTGTCTTTTTCTTTTCTCCTTCCATCTTAGTTCCAAATTTCTTCTTGTGGAAGGGTCTCTTTCTCCTCATGAATTTTTTGAACTTTCTTGCTAGAAGAGCTGTCTCATCATCATCTTCTTCACTATCACTGCAGCTCTCCTCATTTTCAGCAGCCTTAAGAGCTATGGTCTTTTTCTTTTTCACATCTTCTTCTATGTGCTGCTTCATGGTCAATTCATGGGTCATTAGGGATCCTAGAAGCTCCTCTAAGGGTAAGGTGTTGAGGTCCTTTGCTTCTTGGATTGCTGTCACCTTCGCTTCCCACGTTCTTGGAAGTGACCTGAGAATTTTACGAACAAGTTCAGAGTTAGAATATGTTTTGCCTAAACTTTTCAACCATTTACAATATCAGTAAATCTAGTGTACATGCTGCTATAGTTTCAGTTTGTTCCATGCAAAATAATTCATATTTATGAACAAGAATGTTTATTTTGGATTCTTTTACTTGTTAGTACCCTCATGGGTAACCTCTAATCTATCCCAAATCTCCTTTGCGGAATTACAAGTGGAGATTCTATTAAATTCATTAGCATCTAAAGAGCAATATAAGACATTCATGGCCTTAGCATTGAGCTGTGCCATTTTTCTATCATTATCATTCCAATCCCTTTCGGGCTTAGGAACAATAGTGCCATCAACAACGTGTGTGGGTGTACTAGGTCCATTAGTTATAACACCCACAATTCATAATCAGAAGCTTGAATGAATATCCTCATTCTTGCTTTCCAATAGAATAGTTGGAACCATTAAACAAGGGAGGTCTATTTGTAGAATGACCTTCGGCAAATGATCCAACTTGAGTTGCCATTTGGATCTTTAGCTCTTGATCGTGTGATCAAAATCTAATGAGCACTTGCTCTGATACCAATTGTTGGCCCAGATGACAACCCAAGAGGGGGGGGTGAATTGGGTTCTTTAAAAATTTAGCCTCTTGAAAAATTGTTTGCTTAAGATGAATGAAAATAAATGCAATGTAAATATAAAGCACAATGAATAAAACAGAGATAGAGATAGAGACAATGAAGCACGGCAAACACAAAGATTTTATAGTGGTTCGGTGTATCCAACACCTACGTCCACTCCCAAGATCCTACTTGGGTCCACACTATAATCTCCTCGATTACAGCCGAGTTGTTTTACAAGTTCACAACTCAAACTTGTTGTTTTACCCGGGATCACAACGAACCCAGCCGGTTTTTGGGCTCACCAGCACACAACCCTAAACTCAAGCTAAACTAGCTTGACCCGAGGTTAACAACCTCCACTAGTTCAATCCCCTTTGATTGAACAAACAAAATAAGAATGTTTTACAAAGTTTCACAGCTCCTCAATGAGCAAATATTCAAAATAAGTAAATAGGTTTAGAAAAGCCTGGTTTGAAGTTGTTTGGCTTTGAGCTTTTCTTCTTTTCCTCTTCTCCTTGCTGGGTTGAATCAAGCCTCAGCTCCGATTCCTCACAGTAGATGCAGTTGAGAAGATTGAAAAGTTGGTCTTTTTCTTCTAGTTGAGAATCCTTGATTTTTCACTATTTGAACGGCTTGGATTCTTCTTTGAGCTTTGTGGAGTGGAAGGATTTGAATTTGAAAGCTCCTCTCTTGGATATAAGGCTCAAGACTTTCGGATTTTGATTTTTGATTTTTGTCTATCTTTTCTATCTCTCTTTTCAAACGGTTTTTTTCCCCTTTTTATAGATTTTTCTTTGATTCATTTTTGGGTGGAAATCTAGCCGTTGGAGTGTACCTGGAAGGATTTTCCATTCATAAAAAATAGCCGTTAGATGTCAGAAATCAAAAATATTACCGTTAGAGCTGATCTGGCATTTTTAATTTTTTGTCCAGGTGGGTTGGAGTCGGCTCCAGCTTTTCAGGTGTCGGCTCCAGATCGTTTTTCCATAAATAGTAAAATCTGAGTTCGTCGTGGAGTCGGCTCCGCAAAAGTAAGTGTCGGCTCGCCGTCGTCAGGTGTCGGCTCCCGAAACTGTAGGTGTCGGCTCCAGGATGCTCAAAAATCAACGTTCTGTCCCCGCATCGGAGTCGGCTCCAGACACTGTAAGTGTCGACTCCGAAACCTTAGGTGTCGGCTCCGAAACTCTAGGTGTCGGCTCCAGGTTGTATCAAAAATCAGATTAAAATTGAATTGGCCATGGGGTCGGCTCCAGACTTTCTAGGTGTCGACTCCAAGCTCTGAAACTTTGAAATCTCTGATTTGTATTTGATTCAAAATTCATTTCTTAATTCCTTTAAATTGATCAAATAAATTTAAGTCCTGAAACACTTATAAAATCCATTAGTAATCAAATAAATATACTCAATTCCTTTATTAATCATCAAAATCAATAAATGGATCAACACTTGTTATATGAATTTTAAATTATATCAAATGGATGTTAAAAGCGCTTTCTTGAATGGATATATTGCTGAACAAGTTTTTATGGAACAACCATCCGGATTTGAAAATCATCTGTTTCCAAACCACGTTTTCAAATTAAACAAAGCTTTGTATGGTTTGAAACAAGCGCCCCATGCTTGTTATGAAAGATTAAGCAAATTCTTGATTAGTAATAATTTTATTCGAGGAACTGTTGATACAACTTTATTTATTAAAAGGTAAAATAAAGATATATTAGTTATTCAAATCTATGTCGATGATATCATATTTGGTGCCACTAATGAATCTTTGTGCAAAGACTTTGCTAAGCTTATGCAGGGAGAGTTCGAGATGAGTATGATGGGTGAGCTGACCTACTTCCTCGGACTACAAATTAAACAAAGCAAAGATGGGATCTTCATAAGCCAATCCAAATATACAAAAGAAATGATCAAGAAGTTTGGCATGGAGACATCTAAGAGTATCGGTACCCCTATGAGCTCATCATGTAGACTTGAAACTTATAATTCTAAAAAATCTGTTGATTTAAAATTATATAGAGGTATGATTGGATCTTTGTTATATTTAACTGCTAGTAGGCCAGATATTTTATTTAGTGTTTGCATGTGTGCAAGATATCAAGCCAATCCTAAAGAATCACACTTGCTTGCTGTTAAAAGAATATTTAAATATTTAAATAGAACAATAAATTTGGATATATGGTATGATAAACAATCTAGCATTGATTTAATAGGATACACTGATTCTGACTTTGCTGGATGTAAATTAGATAGGAAATCAACCACTGGAACTTGCCAGTTTCTAGGTGTTAACTTAATTTCATGGTTTAGTAAAAAGCAAACTTCAGTAGCACTATCTACGGCCGAGGTCGAGTATGTTGCAGCTTGGAGTTGCTGTGCTCAAATCTTATGGATTAAGCAACAACTAGAAGATTATGGTATTAAACAAAAAGCCATACCTATAAAATGTGATAATACAAGTGCAATTAGTTTAACTAAAAATCATATTCAACATTCCAGAACTAAACATATTGAAATTAGACATCATTTCATTAGAGATCATGTTAAAAATGGAAATATTATTATTGAATTTTTAAATACTGAAAATCAAATTGCTGATATTTTTACTAAGCCACTTGATGAAACAAAATTTTATGAAATCAAAAAAGAATTAGGGATGTTTGATCCAACCATTTAATGAATCATTTAATGTAGTGATATGAAATCTAAAAGTTATGACATCTTTAAATCACATCAATCAAAGAAATTTCATGTCAAATTGAATGCTTGTTGTAAGGCTTTATGTCTTTTCAAATTAATAAAAGCTATGTTCTTTGAATTCTTCCAACCATCGGCCGTTTGAAAAGCTTTTATTTTTCTTTTGATGACAGTTACCTGATCAGGCAACCAAACAGTCACCTGGCCAGTTAACCATCAAGCCTATTCACTATAAACCTTTTCTCCACTCGTTTCTTTTCAATTCACGCCGTCTTCTCCCTCATTCTAACTCCAACCAAACGTCTTCTCCATTCATTCTCAACCCTTTCTTTCATTCCTTCCATTAATCCTTCATTCCATTCAACCTATTAATCTATCTAGAAGAAGTTGATGGCTCCCAAGAAGAAGGCAATCGCTAGAAATAACGATTGTGCCAATCTTCGCCGGAAGTCTTCCACGTCTTCTACTCAAATCAACTCCCTATTTGCTTCAAAATCTTTTGCTCATGGAAGGTTAGTAGAATTTAATTTTTTAGAACAAGAAGGTTTTAAAATCGGTAATCTGTTAGTTAAACAAGGTTGGGATAAGCTTCTTTCTATCAAAAGACCTATTTATCCTGAACTTATTAAGGAATTCTATGAAAACATCTCCTTTGGTAGTGAAACTATTTCTTCCTTTGTGAAAATGACTAAAATAAACCTAGACGATAAAACATTAGGATCTGCTTTGAAAATTCCATCTGAAGGTTTCTTAGAAATTCTTCCTAGTGAACGCGGATATAAGATTGGCCTAATCCTTAATATAGATGATACTGAAGCTAGTAAGATTGAAACGTTAGATGCAAATATGTTATCTGTTGAAAATCGGCTTTTCCATAGTATCATTGCTATGATTCTTGCCCCTCGTGCTGGATCATTTAATGTGGTAAATGATAGGGACATTTTCTTAATGTATGATATCTTAATAGAAGACCCTATTGATTTACCTGAATTAATGATGATCGTTATGAGAGAATCTTTATCCAGATCTAAGGCTGCTTTGCCCTACGGAATGTTTTTCACATATGTATTTGAATTTTTCAATATCAAACTTAAAGGAGAAACTACAGTGGCATTACGTTACTCTGACGTTTTTAATGCTCATTCACTGCACCGTATGGATTTTGCTAAAAGGGATGGTATTTGGTTAAAAGTTAGATCTAGAACAGGACAATCTAGTATGCCACCGCCTACTGTGAATCAACCTGCCTGTTCCCCTTAAAACTTTTTCACTTATGACTTCAGCCAACCTAATCCGTATCTTGCTGCTATGACAGCTGACCAAAACCCTTTTCTTCCTGATCCACCTGAAATCAATGTTTCTGGATCATCTTTTCGCAATGACAACCCTGCTGCTGCTCCTTTTCCAACTGTTAGATTATGTGATAATCAACTCCGTCATATTATCAATGAATTGACCCTTGCCACTTCTAGTCGAAGCTCTAGTGACAGTGCTTCTTCCATCAATGATCAGACTCTTGCACCACATATTTCTTCTATTTTTGAGAACATGTCTGATTTTAAACTCATTCTTGAAAGGCTTGTTCATGATGTGAACATTCTTAATGGGAGAGTTTTTCACCACAACGAATCTGTCATGGAACAGATCCTGAAGGAGATAAATTTACTTAAAAGCAAGCTTGAAAACTTTGAGACTAAGGCTGAGTGGGTAGAATATCAAATGAGATCGAGCCAAACCCAAACCCGGGATGCAGCAAACGCTGTTGATCATTGGACTGTAACCCTCTCTAGGCTGAGTCAACTCATGGAGACTCTCATCACTTGTTCTGCCGCCTCTGCGCCTGATGCTTCGTTTTCTCATCCGCACCTTTTCTCTCCACCGTCACGGCCCTCCTCCGTCAAGCCTCAATCTTCATGCAAGACAAAGTTTCCTCCGTGCATATTTCTTCATCTGATGATGACAAATGATTGTACTTAACTTATATGTTTTGTAGTATTTGAACAAACTTGTTATGCTTGTTTATGTTTATGCTTTATGACTTAAAACAATGACATGTAATATCTACTATCTTGTGCTAATCTGCATGACTGCTTTAATTATGTAATGAATGTTAACATCTCCTTGATCTATTATGCTTAAAGTTATTGCAAGACTCTTCAAACTTCTTTTGATTAATGACAAAAAGAATGTTGCTTGCATACATTAAGAAATGGAGTAAAATAGTAACTCCATATATTCAAGGGGAGAAAAGAAAAAGATTTCACTTATTTATTTTGATAGGGGGAGAAATTAATGTTTTCTAATTACTCCTGTTTACTTATTAAACTTCCATATATACACTTGCTCTTTATTTGCTTAATGGTTTTGTCATCATCAAAAAGGGGAGATTGTTGACCCCAGATTGATTTTGATGATTACAAAACAAATTAAGCAATTCTAAGATTGATACAGGGAAGTTCGGTCGCCTTGCAAGTAAGTATCTTCATGCAAAATCGACTAGTAAGAAAGTACTTCATTTAATTTGCTTTGAATATGATTATTAGCCTTGGAGTTAACTGGTTAGCTAGCTTGTTATTCTATTTAGCTAACTGGCACGACCTTCAGCTAGCTGGGAAATTTTCACAGTGATTGGACCGAACGATCTTGCATTTTAGCTAGTTGTTTAGCTAGCTTGTTAGCTAGCTGTAGTTTCTTCAGCTAACTAAAATGCTCGTCTCAGTGCCTGGCTGAACGTCCTCCTTTTTTAGCTAGCTAGTGAGTTAGTTGTTAGCTAGCTAAAGCTCTTTCAGCTAACTAAGAAACTTGTCTCAGGTGCCTGGCCGAACGTCCTCCTTTTTTAGCTAGCTGGTAAGTTAGTTTGTTAGCTAGCTGGAGCTCTTTCAGCTAACTAAGAAACTTGTCTCAGGTGCCTGGCCGAATGTCCTCCTTTTTTAGCTAGCTAGTGAGTTAGTTTGTTAGCTAGCTCGAGCTCTTTCAGCTAACTAAGAAACTTGTCTCAGGTGCCTGGCCGAACGTCCTTTTCTTTTAGTTAACTAGTGAGCTAGCTTGTTAGCTAGCTGAAATTCCTTCAGCTAACTAATTCGCTCATCACAGTGCATTGGCCGAACACCCTCAAATTTTAGCTAGCTGGCTGGATGTCTTGTTAGCTAACTGCAACTCCTTTTAGCTAGCTGGCGTTTCCTTAGTTAACTGTTTAGCTATCTATGGAGCTAGCTGAGAAACCTTTTAGCTAGCTGACGTTTCATTCAGTTAACTATTCAGCTAACTAACTGTTTTATTTTTCTCTTGCAGCCGAGAGGGATTCAATTCAATTAGCTGGAGAGCTAACTATGGATGCATGAAATTTTTCCTCTGTCGTTGCTTTTTTCCTGATAGTTAACTAAAGAGCTAACTGACCGTTGCTTAGTTAGCTGCCTAGTTAACTAAGTATTCAGCTTTTTACCCAGCTGGCCATTGCTTTTTTGTTGTGAGTTACCTGAAGAGCTAACTAATGACCTTCTAGCTGACTGAAGAGATACCTGTGGACGTCTTATTTGTTTTTTGGTCTCTCTGGTTAGCTAACTGATTAGCTAGTTGAGGTCCCTTGCTTAACTCTTGGACGATGGCATTCATATCCTCAGCTACTTGGATTTATTTTTCAGTCAACCGTCGCCTGAGCTCTTAAGAGTGTTCTTTCTCTCTTACTCTCTCTCTCTATTTCTATTTCAAGCTATATTTAACTTTTGGATTTTTGAATTTTTGCAGTGCTTATCCTTCCTCAAATGGAGATCTGCATTCAATGCTTAAGAGAAACATGTTTAACGGTTATATTTTCTTCCCGTTATTATTTCCATTTATTTCTTATGTATCTAACGGATATTTTCTTGTTAGATGGTTATAAATAGCTGGGATTAGAAGCACATCTTGATGATTTTTGAAAAAGAAATTTTAAAGAGAGAAAAATCCAAGAAAAGAGCCTTCATTGAATATTTGTTGAGTGGTTGCTGTGCATTCAAGCTCATTCCTTGCTCTGAAAGGTCGTCCGAATCATTAAAGCTTTCAAGCATTCAAGACTTCAGCTGCTTCAACCTAGTTCATTTATTGCTGAGTTTATTGCTTCAAAAAGTTGTAAAGTATATTCTGAATATTTGCTCTTTGTAGGAGCTTCTCCTTTACATACTCTGTTTATCTTTTAAAAGGGTTAGTGAACCTTGGTTTGTTATTGGCCTCCTTGTGCCATTTAACAAGAGGACTAGCCTAGGTTTGGCTAGGGGTTTTTGGCTTCCTTGTGCCGTGAAACAAGAGGACTAGCCTGGTTTGGCTAGGGTTTTTTGGCTGCCTTGTGCCGTATAAACAAGAGGGCTAGACTAGTTCGGCTAGAGGTTGTAATCGTTGTGATACGATTAGTGGAATTCCCAAAGGTTTTGGGGAGTGGATGTAGGTGCTGAGTTTGGCACCGAACCACTATAAACTTCTGTGTGTTTGTGATTGCTTGCTTTTCTGCTAATATTTTTCTGTGCACTCCACTTCACCGCTGCAAATCAAATTAGGGTTAAAAGCACATATATCTGCATAGCTATTAAATTATTTTTAAATAACATAATTCACCCCCCTCTTGGGTTACTATATTTTAATCAGTAAATTTTATAAAAAAATTATAAATTTTAATCATCAACAACTGCTCTCCAGGTTAAATGCTAAATGAAAAGTAATCAAATTTAAGGGCACATTCACCTTCTTCAACACTTACAGTAGCCGTGGTATCTGCTGCTCATCATTGTACTCCTTTTAGGCCAACAACCTTGCAAACCAATGACAAAATCAGATAGAGTTAACAAGATAAAACGCAGAGACATTCATTATTTTCACTGAGAGACCTAATTGAAACAGAACTGAATGGAGTCTTAAACAATTCAAGCTGAAAAACAGAAACCTAGATAAATCAAGGGGCATTTTATGAACTCATGGTTTCGAAGTACCAATTTGAGATGAAATTGAGGAAGAATCAGCTTATTTCTCCTCTAATTTCTCGGAGTGAAAGCGGAATCGAAATAAGATTGCTATTTCGTATCCAAAATTACCTTGAAATAAAAAAAAAACTACGGAGGACTAAACCCTATTTTTAGAAATGATAAACATAAATCTAAATAGATCAAGGGTGATTTGAGGAACTCGCCGATTCTCCTTTCCAATTATCTCAGAAAAAGAATGCTTATTCATATTACTTATAATTTTTTTAACAAATTACCTTTATTTTCCTTGATCGCTTTCTAGTCATCTTTTCTACCGATTGTGTTGCCATATTGAAGGATCTTCATCGTATAATGGCCTGTGGCATCTCGAAATGCTGTGAAAGTTCTTTCAATCGATGGCCAAAATACTTTAGTGAGGCAATAGCGATGCCAAAATAATCGCTAAAATAGTTAATAATGACACAAAGAAAAATCAATCCTAAATCAATCAAGAAAAGAAAATCATAATAAGCATCACTAAAAAAATGCCAATGCTAAATTAACGATGCTAGAATAAGCATTGCTAATCAGTAAATTTTATAAAAAAAATTATAAATTTTAATCATCAACAACTGCTCTCCAGATTAAATGCTAAATGAAAAGAAATCAAATTTTAGGGCACATTCACCTTCTTTAACACTTACAGTAGCCTTGGTATTTGCTGCTCGTCGTTGTACTCCTTTTAGGCCAACTACCTTGCAAAACAATGACAGAAATCAGATAGAGTTAACAAGACAAAACGCAGAGACATTCATTATTTCATCGGGTACCCTAATTGAATCAAAACTGAAGGGAGTCTTGAACAATCCATGCTGAAAAATAGAAACCTAGATAAATCAAGGGGCATTTTATGAACTCATGGTTTGGCATTACCAATTTGAGAAGAAATTGATAAAGAATCAGCTTCTTTCTCCTCTATTTCTGGGAGTAAAAGCGGGATCATAAAATAAGATTGCTATTTTCGTATCCAAATTATACCGAAATAAAAAAAAAACTACAAAAGATTAAACCCTATTTTTAGAAATGATAAACAGAAATCTAAATAGATCAAGGGTGATTTGAGTAACTCACCGATTCTCCTTTCCAATTATCTCAGAAAAGAATGGTTATTCATATTACTTGTATTTTTTTGATAAAATTACCTCTATTTTCTTTGATCGCTTTCTAGTCATCATTTCTACCGACTTTGTTGCCATGTTGAAGGATCTTCGCTGTCTAACGGCATGTGGCCATCTCGAAATACTGTGAAAGTTTTTTCAATCGATAGCCAAAATACTTTAGTGAGGCAATAGCGATGCCAAAATAATCGTTAAAATACTTAATAATAACGACACAAAGAAAAATCATTGCTAAATAAATCAAAAAAAGAAAAATCATAATAAGCATCACTACAAAAAAAAATGTCATTGCTAAATTAGCGACGCTAGAATAAGCATTGCTAATCAGAAAATTTTATTAAAAAATCATAAATTTTAATCATCAACAACTGCTCTCCAGATTAAACACTAATTGAAAAGTAATCAAATTTAAGGGCACATTCACCTTCTTCAAAACTTACAGTAGCCGTGGTATCTGCTACTCGTCGTTGTACTCCTTTTAGGCCAACTACCTTGCAAACAATGACAGAAATCAGATAGAGTTAACAAGACAAAACATAGAGACATTCATTATTTTTACAGAGTGCCCTAATTGAATTAGAACTGAAGGGAGTCTTAAAAAATTCATGCTGAAAAACAGAAACCTAGATAATCAAGGGGCACTTATGAACTCATGGTTTGGCAGTACCAATTTGATATGAAATTGAGGAAGAATCAGCTTCTTTCTCCTTTGATTTCTGGTAGTGAAAGCGGGATCGTGAAATAAGATTGCTATTTTTGTATCCAAAATTACCTCAAAATAAAAAAAAAAACTACGGAAGACTAAACCCTATTTTAGAAATGATAAACAAAAATCTAAATAGATTAAGGGTGATTTGAGAAACTCACCGATTCTCCTTTCCAATTATCTCATAAAAGAATGGTTATTAATATTACATATTTTTTTATGATAAAATTACCTCTATTTTCTTTGATCATTTTCTAGTTATCTTTTCTACCGACTTTGTTGCCATGTTGAAGGATCTTCGCTGTCGAACAACCTATGACCATCTCAAATGCTGTGAAAGTTCTTGAAATCGATGGCCAAAATACTTTAGTGAGGCAATAGCGATGCCAAAGTAATCGCTAAAATACTTAATAACGACACAAAAAAAAATCATTACTAAATCAATCAAAAAAAGAAAAATCATAATAAGCATCACCACAAAAAAAATGTCATTGCTAAATTAGCTACGCTAGAATAAGCATTGCTAATCATAAATTTTATAAAAAAAATTATAAATTTTAATCATCAACAAATGCCTTCTAGATTAAATGCTAAATGAAAAGTAATCAAATTTAAGGGCACATTCACCTTTTTCAAAACATACAGTAGCCATGGTATTTGTTGCTCGTCGTTGTACTCCTTTAGGCCAACTACCTTACAAAACAATTACAAAAATCAGATAGAGTTAACAAGACAAAATGCAGAGACATTCATTATTTTCACCGAGTGCCTTAATTGAATCAAAACTGAAGGGAGTCTTGAACAATCCATGCTGAAAATAGAAACCTAGATAAATCAAGGAGCATTTTATGAACTCATGGTTTGGCAGTACAAATTTGAGATGAAATTGAGGAAGAATCAGCTTCTTTCTCCTCTGATTTCTAGGAGTGAAAGCGGGATCGTGAAGTAAGATTGCTATTTCCGTATCCAAAATTACCCCGAAATGAAAAAAAAAACTACGGAAGACTAAACCATATATTAAAATGATAAACAGAAATCTAAATATATCAAGGGTGATTTGAGGAACTCATCGATTCTCCTTTTTGATTATCTCAGAAAAGAATGGTTATTCATATTACTTATAATTTTTCTTTGATAAAATTACCTCTATTTTCTTTGATCACTTTCTAGTCATCTTTTCTACCGACTTTGTTGCCACGTTTAAGGATCTTCGTCGTCTAACAGCCTGTGATCATTTCGAAATGCTGTGAAAGTTCTTTCAATCGATTGCCAAAATACTTTAGTAAGGCAATAACGATGCCAAAATAATCGCTAAATACTTAATAAGACATTAAGAAAATCATTGCTAAATCAATCAAAAAAAGAAAAATAATAATAAGCATCACTAAAAAAATGTCATTGCTAAATTAGCGACGCTAGAATAAGCATTGCTAATCAGTAAATTTTATAAAAAAAATATAAATTTTAATCATCAACAACTGCTCTCCATATTAAATGCTAAATGAAAAG
>UESW01001986.1:291385-309588 GCA_900491605.1 Calamus simplicifolius | reverse complement strand
ATTATTCTTGTTATGCTTGTTACCTTCTTTATTTCTTGTTAGGTTTTATCCATATTCCAACACTTCTGCTAAATAACAACATACGTTTTCTTAAACATGGTTTATCATTACATGGTTTCTCTTTCCATTCTGGCATCAAAAGATAGCTAAAACTCTTTGTTATCTTATTAGACCATTCCTCTGAATTTCTGCCAGAACTTGACAGAGAATAGTTTTCGGGGAATCTTCTTGCAGTTGAGACAATATAGTTTGAGGTCAAATCTCTATATAGCTTATATATATCTTATCAGTGCACTATATTTTGGCTTATAGCTCCATCCTAAGATGGTGTGGGTTTTGATCCAGTTCAAGAAGGTTCAACCAACATTTTCAAATCAATCTATTGGATCATTACAAGTTAACGTCCCAAACAGTTCCATTTGCTAGCAAAATTTTAAAAAATTATATATAAATTAATTGATAGCCGATAAATTTGAGTAACTACTTATCTTTTTTATTTGATGTGAAATTATTTTCAGATATCATAACCTTCTTCTCTCTTACAGTAACAAGTCTTTCGAACTTTTTTTTATTATTATTATTTCAGCTTATACCTTGCATGAAAGGCAATTGATACCCACCAAACCACGGCACTGGAGAACTTAATAAAGGAATTGGATCCACCGGTACTGGAATGATGTGGGAACAGAGTAAGTAACGCATTGAGGCAGAGAGTTACCACCTTTTGTCTCGTCCATTCTGGCAACCATCGGCGGTTGGTCCACGCAACTCCATCAAGGAGTCGAGGTGCCTACCAGCCCGCTTTTCCCGGCGGTGACTTCTCCTCTTAGATCTTATCGTACTTTATTTATACTTATCTTGATATTTGTTTAGGTAATCCAGTAGAAAACCCGTTATCTTGTTAGACAAAAAAAAACCTTCATTTTTTTTTAAAATTTTTTCTGGCCAGAAAAGATTGACTATCTAATCCAAGAATCCAACAAGATTGGATAGGATTTCCTTCTAGATTTTCCCAATAAATCCTGTGTCAAATCATCGCTTCGCTATATACTCTCTCTTTCCTTAAAAAAAAAAAACTAAAACTACATATATAATGTTATCACTGTTTACACAACTCAATATATATATATATATATATATATATTACATTTAAAGCTCACCTGTTATCTATCATTATATATTTTGATCTGCAACAATGTTTAGCATTCATGATACCACTTTCTTCTGTCATATGCCATATAATTGTAGATCTTTCGAACACCTATCAACCATGAAATTTTTGTTTTTGGATCTATTATAGCGTATGTTCACTGTATCACATGGGTAAATCAAATAGTCTATTAAGAAGTTTTGCTATTTACAATCCTGTTTTTATCTATCTTCATTTTGACTTTAACCAATATCAAATCAATTAATGATGGATCATATCCTATCCAGTAACCTCAACAGCATCGTTTCTTCATCTTCACATCATCGGCACTGATGCACTTCAAGAATGGAATCATCATTTGTTGCATTCTGCAGTACATAAGAGAATCATGTTTTCCTTCGTATAATCCATAAACTTATATCTGTTGACAACTTCTAGATAATCAAATAGGAAATTGTTTCAGTTGTTCAACTTGCTAAATCGCTTCTTCCACATAATTGATGTAATCTGATGAAAGAACTGGTTCTCCTTGGGTAGTTTATCCCGTGTTTCTGCCTTATTTTCTGTATGGATCACTACAAGAAAATAGTATATATCGGCCTATATATCATTAACGATTTATACCCAAAATATATGCATGCATATCGCAGCTGCCAACGACTAACTAAATGATAAGAACCAGCGTTAGCATCCATTAGCGTCCTCAACCGTTTGATCTCTGGCACGTTAACTGTCTTCACTGATGACAATCTTGTTTGTCAAGTGCAGAACCTCTTCCCTCTTCGTTCCATCTGCCACGTTCTCGTGTAGACCAGCATGAGCCGAAGAATTTCTCTAATTCCATGATCCTCTTGATGTCTGCCTCCGTTCGCAGACGTCGGCTTCATTAGACCTCGTTGCCTCCCTACCGGCGTTACTTTACCAACCTGGGGACTAGCCATATATATCCTAACCCACCGAGAAAATCCTAACCACAAAAGAAAAATCCTAACGAAACGAAAAAGAAAAGAAAATTTGTAATCAATGGGAAGAAGACGTAGCCGAGTGTCTATTCCGACAAGAAGTAGGATACGGACTCTTGTTCCAACCCGACGCTCTGGAACGAAAACCGACTCCAAACAGAGCTTCGAACGAAAACCGACTCCGACCAGGATTCGAACCGCCCTTGAAGTCGTAGCCTCTCTGAACTCTTAAATTGGAACCAAAGCCTGTTCCGATTTTTTAGGAATAGCATCCAACCGGTGATCTTATTCCAACCCGACGCTCTCGAACGAAAACCGACTCCGGCCGGGAATAACCTTGCTATTCGAACCGCCCTTGAAGTCCTAGTCTCTCTGAACTCTTAAATTGGAATCAAAGCCTGTTCCGATTTTTTAGGAATAGCATCCAAACGGTGATCTTATTCCAACCCGACGCTCTCGAACGAAAACCGACTCCGACCAGGAATAAAACCCGCCCTTGAAGTCCTAGGAATAGTATCCAACCACCTTTCCATCCTACTCTCTATCCACGCCCTGTAAGCTTATAAATTGAGACCCCCCATCGTTACTATCTACGTCCCAAACCTCCTAAAAGAGTTCTTCTAAACCCCTTCTTCTTCTTCCATCACCACACCATACCATGAGAAAGAGGTGCAGACTTCCGCCGGATGATCACCATACCATGAGAAAGAGGTGCAGAAAGGCAAGCCTTGACATCAACTGCCTTCCAGATGATCTGCTGGTTGAGATCATTGCTCGTGTTGCCTCATCATCCTGGACGCCTGCTCGTGATATCATCAGCGTAAGACAATCATGCAAGAGCTTAAATAAGGCATCAAAGGCGAGGATGGTGGGGCAATGCTTTTCGGTAGACAAGGAGTGGATGTTCCACTGGTGGGATAAGGAGGGATATTTCTCCTTGATTCGGAGCTGCGCAAAGAGTGGCAACGTGCAAGCCAACTGCATCCTCGGATTGGTAAGTTGACTTCCAATTTCACTATTTTCTTCCAAATAAAAATAGCCGATAGTGAGGTTAGATAATGAGGCGTGTGGAATATATTTAACCTATTAAACTGGCGGTGATAAAACCACACAAAATTTTTGAAAGATAGGGCAATCTAATTGAGTAACCGTTTCTTTTTTTGGGTTTTTTAATTTTTCACTTTAGTTTTTAATTTTGGTTTATGAAATATTAAATTATTCTTAAATTATTATTTTTATTATCTTGTATTCTTGTTGAATATTATAACTTTTTAAATATCATTTTGCATCATGCTTATTCTTATTGAATATTATTATTATATTTTAAATTAGTCTTACTAGTTTCATTGATTTAAATTATAAAATTTGAATAGAAAATATTATGTTACATAAAATTTTCTTAAACATATATATATTTTTAAATATATTACTTTATAATTTGATATTTATATTTTATTTTTTTATATTAAATTAAAAATTAATTATGATATCATTCGATTCTATCAAATTGGTTTATCCGATCGAACGGATTGACCCACGACCCAAATGTCTATCCTGGCAAGAAGTAGGATACGAAATAACACTGGATCAGAATCTAAGTACTCAAATCTGATAAATCTTTTTATATTGGACATTATATTTAAACAATATATTTGTTGTTTGATTTTTTTTTCCTATTTAAATTAGGTCGAGCCATTTGGCTTGGAAGAAATGGCTCAACAGTTTTGAATCTCGTACTTAATAAATGGAGCGTGCAACCACTTTACATACAAAAATTTAGTATTGGTTGTAGTTTACATAAAAAAAAAATTTCAACTAATATAATAAATAAAATCTTTGATTCAGGGCTAACTTCTCATCCTCAATCGCATTTACATGATAGTGGAAGAAAAGCATGATACATCTCATGCGTATCTTTCTTTTCTATATAAATAGCAATATGACAATCATCATTCTTGTACTCAATAAAATTTTTATTTTATTTTTCTAGAAAATTATAATAGTTATAGTAATAGTTATTATATTACTTGTGAAATTGATATATTAGAGGAAACCAAGATTAATGATTAAATTTATATATGATTTTGAGAAAGATAACCATGGAAAGATGGCCGTTGGAGCATATTGTACCATGCACGGATCCCTTGTGTGGAAGGGTCGAAGGCATGGGGTGGTGGCGTGAGGATGATATGGACATGATATTCTGTAGTTATCTTAAGAGGGCAGTGGCTGGTGGTCATTACGCTGCAGCTTATGCCATTGGTGTCTTATATTTCCGTGATCACGTAACGAGACATTATGGAATCGAACTGTTGAATGAACTCTATGATGCATGCGGCAAGCAACAGATTGTGAAGTTGCGGAAGGAGGTAGTCTCAATTTTGAGAAAGATAACCATGGAAAGATGGCCGTTGGAGCATATTGTACCATGCACGGATCCCTTGTGTGGAAGGGTCGAAGGCATGGGGTGGTGGCGTGAGGATGATATGGACATGATATTCTGTAGTTATTCATGCAAGTGGACGCATGAATACAACCAATTTTTTAAACATATATAGTTATTTTATATTTTTTGGTTTTGTAATCTGTAATTAGGTCAAATGTTATAATTTTGTTAATAAAGTCAAGTTAAATTTTGTACAAATATTGGAGTTAAAAATTTAATACATCTTACCGATTGGCTTATCACTTTAACTATAGCTTATCCCTAAAGCTCTATAAAAAATAATATAAAAGAATATGATGAGCCTAAGCCTGCTAAAAATTGCACCGGCACATCTGCATGCAACTTGATCCAACGTCATAGATACAAAACATATAATATCATGAATGCTAGTGAATTAATCATATTCTATTAACAATAATAAGCTCATAATACATAATATAAATAACACACATCTTTATTGTAGCATAATCAATATCGATCATAGCCCAACATCATAGTCATATATATCAAAGTGTACATAAATTAAATATTTAATTAATAATTAATGCTTAATTCATCAAACATTAACATAGTCAATGAAATCATTATTCAACATCTATATATATATATATATATATATATATATATAGAAAGATAAGTCCGTAAAATTATCTTCAGTAATATGTTTAATGCTGTTTATTAAGTAAGCACTAAACTAGTCATGACCATATGTCAACCCTTGATGAACAATCAGAACTAGCTATGCTTAAGCCCATGGTAGCAATAGTTCTACCTAAGATGACATTGAGAACTAAAATAGGCCTACATGTAACGATAACTAGAAACAGTCTATTAATAAGGACAATTACAAATAGACTTGCTCAACCAAAACTACCATACTTAAGCCTATGGTAACAAATAAGCCAGCTTGTGAGGATAATTAATTCATATTATTAGTTTATTATCCATAATTATCCATTTCATTATAAATTTTAAGTTCTTTATCAAATTAAATTTATTTTATGAATACATGACCGTATAATTATGTCCCACTTTAGTACATGTTCTCATTCCTAGGCCTACCCACTATCAATACGTACCTTCCATTATTACTCTTTCCCATGCCAATTTAACAATTATTAATTTTTAATTGAATGTAAATTTCATAACAATAAGTGTATGAATTTATGTAAAATTATGTCTAAGATAGAATCCAAACGCATGTGCAGTGATTCATCATATTTTCAAAAAATAACCAATAAAATTTCATTAGCATCTACATTATTGAATAAGTATAGCTATACCATTTCCCATTCCGTTGAGTCCATATGGTTAATTCTATATATGAATATATGATCATTCTATTACAAATCGGCCTATATCATTAACGATTTATACCCAAAATATATGCAGGCATATCACAAAAATATATTCATAGCTTGTATTTACTATAATTAAATTTTTGTATAAAATCATGTAAAATGAACATAGCATGTGTAACATGAAGCATATTGCACGATCGACATACATGCATGCATATTGCAGCTGCCAACGACTAACTAAATGATAAGGACCAGCGTTAGCATCCATTAGCGTCCTCAACCGTTTGATCTCTCGCACGTTAACTGTCTTCACTGATGACAATCTTGTTTGTCTACACGAGCATCAGCCAAAGAATTTCTCCAATTCTATGATCCTATGGAGGTCTGCCTCCGTTTGCTCGGTGGCAGACGTCGGTTTCATTAAACCTCGTTGCCTCCCTACACGCGTTACTTTACGAACCTGAGGACTAGCCATATCCTAACCCACCGAGAAAATCCTAACCACAAAAGAAAAATCCTAACGAAACGAAAAAGGAAAGAGAATTTGTAATCAATGGGAAGAAGACTAGACAAGGATATCAAATGTCAATCTTAGAATCGGATCAGAATTGAAGGCCTAATCGCTTGAATCATCACGAAAGGTGTTTCCTAGCTCACTTCCAAGTGAAAAAAAACAAGTTTTTCTCTCCAAACAAAGTTGCAGGAAACCTTCAAGAATCCACAATGAAAATCGCAGAATCATCAGGACGAGCAAATCGAAGTAAGAATCATTGAATGCAGAATCGTAAATAAATTTGTAGTCTTAGAAGAGCAGTATGGGTAGGAATTAAAGTGAACAAAGGATTAAACCAGAGAGCATGGTTTTGAAAACCGGACCGGCCGATTCGGTCATCAGTCCGGTCCAATTTTATTATTAATGTTAACTTGTATATGACCGAATGAAAACTGAAAAATCCATTGAATCGGTCGGGTTATAAAGAACCGGTTTAATCCTGATTTTTAGACTTTTAGTTTTGATAAATGAAATTAGGGTTGAATTTTTTGGGTTTTTAATTTTTCACTTTAGTTTTTAATTTTTGGTTTATGAAATATTAAATTATTCTTAAATTATTATTTTTATTATCTTGTATTCTTGTTGAATATTATAACTTTTTAAATATCATTTTACATCATGCTTATTCTTATTGAATATTATTATTATATTTTTAAATTAGTCTTACTAGTTTCATTGATTTAAATTATAAAATTTGAATAGAAAATATTATGTTACATAAAATTTTCTTAAACAGATATATAATTTTTAAAGATATTACTTTATAATTTGATATTTATATTTTTATTATTTTTATATTATTAAATTAAAAATTAATTATGATATCATTCGATTCTATCAAATTGGTTTATCCGATCGAACGGATTAACCCACGACCCAAATGTCTATCCCGGCAAGAAGTAGGATACGAAATAACGCTGGATCAGAATCTAAGTACTCAAATCTGATAAATCTTTTTATATTGGACATTATATTTAAACAATGTATTTGTTGTTTGATTTTTTTTCCTATTTAAATTAGGCCGAGCCATTTGGCTTGGAAGAAATGGCTCAACGGTTTTGAATCTCGTACTTAATAAATGGAGCGTGCAACCACTTTACATACAAAAATTTAGTATTGGTTGCAGTTTACATTAAAAAAATAAAATTTCAACTAATATAATAAATGAAATCTTTGATTCAGGGCTAACTTCTCATCCTCAATCGCATTTACATGATAGTGGAAGAAAAGCATGATACATCTCATGCGTATCTTTCTTTTCTATATAAATAGCAATAAGACAATCATCATTCTTGTACTCAATAAAATTTTTATTTTATTTTTCTAGAAAATTATAATAGTTATAGTAATAGTTATTATATTACTTGTGAAATTGATATATTAGAGGAAACCAAGATTAATGATTAAATTTATATATGATTTTGAGAAAAGTAATCATGGAAAGATGGCAGCAGAGTTACCGTGCAAGAAATTTTTTAGAGGGTGGTATCAGTTTTGAGAAACATGGAAAGATGGCTGTTGGAGCAGAGTTTACCTTACCATGCACAAATCCTTTTGTGGAAGGGCCGAAGGCATGGGGTGGTGGGATGGGGATGAAATGGATAGAATATTCTGTAGTCATTCATGCAAATTGATGCATGAATGCAACAAATTTGTATTTTTGGTTTTGTAACCTGTAATTAGTTCAAATGTTATAATTTTGTTAATAAAGTCAAGTTAAATTATTTACAAGTGGAGTTAAAAATTTAATACATCTTACCCATTGGCTTATTACTTTAACCATAGCTATCCCTAATCTTAAGCATCTTGACGTTTTATAAAAAATAATATAAAAGAATATGATGAGCCTAAGCCTGCTAAAAATTTGCATCCGCACATCTGCATGCAACTTGATCCAACATCATAGATACAAAACATATAATATCATGAATGCTAGTGAATTAATCATATTCTATTAACAATAATAAGCTCATAATACATAATATAAATAACACACATCTTTATTGTAGCATAATCAATATCGATCATAACCCAACATCATAGTCATATCAAAGTATACATAAATTAAATATATTTAATTTATAATTAATACTTAATTCATCAAACATTAACATAGTCAATGTAATCATCATTCAACATCCCGATATATATATATATTAAAAGATAAGTCTGTCAAATTATCTTCAGTAATTGTCCATATTTTTAACCAATGCATCTAGCTGAATATGTCAACCTAGATGAGCTGCATGTTACTATAGGCCTAAGAATATACAGAAAAATATAGTACATGTAATGATAACTAGATTAAATAACTACCAGAGACAAAGAAAAGGATCAGGAATTCAAGGGGAGGCCGAGCGGTCCGGATCGACCGGCGATCGGCCGGTCCGATTTTTCGGTCTTGACCGGAAAAACTTGATTTTGAACGGGTTATGAACCGGTTAGATTTTTAAGTTTTGCTGAAATCTGCTTACTTTTTCTTGTTTTTTTGTTTATTATTAAATTATTAAATTATTATTTATCTTATATTCTTGTTGAATTATTATAACACTTATTAGTTTAGATTAGGCTTTGATTCTTGTTATATATTTTTATTATCATTTCATAGCTCATAATACATAATAGTTTTATTGTAGCATAATCAATATCGATCATTCATAGTCATATCAAAGTATACATAAATTGTCAATGTAATCATCATTCAACATCCCGATATATATATATATTAGAAAGATAAGTCTGTCAAATTATCTTAGTAATATGTTTAATTTCATAGCTTTTTATTAAGTAAGCACTAAACTAGTCATGACCATATGTCAACCCTTGATGAACAATCAGAACTAGCTATGCTTAAGCCCATGGTAGCAATAGTTCTACCTAAGATGACAGTAAGAAACTAAAATAGGCCTACATGTAATGATAACTAGATGGTAGCAATAGTTCTACCCATACCTAAGAAGAGCAGTATGGGTAGGAATTCAAGAGAACAAAGGATTAAACCAGAGAGCATGGTTTTGAAAATCATCGGACCGGCCGATTCGGTCATCAATTCGGTCCGATTTTATTATTAAAGTTAACTTGTATATGACCGGATGAAAACTGAAAAATCCATTGAATTGGTCGGGTTATAAAGAACCGGTCTAATCCTGATTTTTAGACTTTTAGTTTTGATAAATGAAATTAGGGTTGAATTTTTTGGATTTTTAATTTTTCACTTTAGTTTTTAATTTTTAGTTTATGAAATATTAAATTATTCTTAACTTATATTCTTGTTGGATATTATAACTTTTTAAGTATCATTTAGCATTAGGCTTATTCTTGTTGAATATTGTTATTATATTTTTAAATTAGTCTTATTAGTTTCATTGATTTAAATTATAAAATTTGAATAGAAAATATTATGGATATATACTTTTTAAAGATATTACTTTATAATTTGATATTTATATTTTTATAAATTAAATTAAAAATTAATTATGATATCATTTGATTAGATCAAATTGGTTTATCCGATCGAACTGATTGACCCACGACCCAAATGTCACCCGACAAGAAGTAGGATAGAAGGAATAATGCTGGATCAGAATCTAACTAGGTACTCAAATTTGATAAACCTTTTTATATTGGACATTATATTTAAACAATATATTTGTTGTTTGATTTTTTTTTCCTATTTAAATTAGCCCGAGCCATTTGGCTTAGAAGAAATGGCTCAACGGTTTTGAATCTCGTACTTAATAAATGGAGCGTGCGTAAGATAATGTTGGTTGCACTTTACATACAGAAATTTAGTATTGGTTGCACTTTACATAAAAAAAATAAAATTTCAACTAATATAATAAATAAAATCTTTGATTTTTATTTACCCTACAAGGCTAACTTCTCATCCTCAATCGCATTTGTATGATGGTGGAAGAAAAGCATGATACAACTCATGCGTATCTTTCTTTAACTACAAGAAAAATGACTTATTATGAAGAATTAATTCATCACAATAAGTACAAAAGTCACCATAATAAGTTATTGCGTCGTAATAACTTGTTGTCATAATAACTTATTACGGCAACTTATTTTCATCGTAATAGCTCCCTATTACGACGAAACCATATCATCGTTATATATTTTTAAAAAATATAATTTAAATAAAAACTTATTACGGCGACTATTTTCGCCATAATATCAACCTATTATGGCAAAAAATCATCGTAATAAGTTTTAAATATTTTTAAAATTTAAATAAAAACTTATTACGATAACTTTTTTTTCGCCGTAATAGGTAGATATTACGGCAAAAAAGTCACCATAATAAGTTTTAAATATTTTTAAAATTAAAATAAAAACTTATTACGATGGCTTTTTTTTGCCGTAATAGGTAGATATTACGACGAAAACAGTCGTCGTAATAAGTTTTAAATATTTTTAAAATTTAAATAAAAACTTATTACGGCTACTTTTTTTTGCCGTAATATCTACCTATTACGGCAAAAATAAGTCACCGTAATAAGTTTTTATTTAAATTAAAAAATATTAAAATTTTATTTTAATATTATTTTTATTTTGCACTGTTACAATAATATAATATAATATTAAAGCATCGATATTAGAAATAATTTTCTAATATAAAAGTTTCACAAAAAAATTAATAAAAGTTTTCATTCATTTCAATAAAATCATTATATACAATGTTTTTGAAAATACATAATTAAAAAAAATGCATATAATATGGAGGTGAGGTTTGCTGGGATCCACTAGGATGATATCCAGGCACTAGCTGTCGTATGAAAGTAGTGAGCTCATCAGTCGTCGCCTTTAGATTCTGGATGGTCTTCTGTTGCTGAGTGAGCTTATTCTGTTGTTGAGTGAGCTTATCCTTTTGCTGACATTACAGTAAAAGTAACGTATAGCAACTCTATTTTTCTGACGCTTGGGGGTAGGGTTGGAAATTCACGCAGCATGCCGATGCTTTTTAAAGCGTCGGCAGGCTCCTCCCCCTGCGTCCAATGCCCCCCCCCCTCGCATTTTGATGCCCCTTCTGATGCCCTAGCTCCCGTCCGCGTCTGATGCCCCTTCTGATGCCCTAGCTCCCGCCCGCGTTTTGAGCGTTTTGATGCCGTAGCTTCCACCCGCGTTCTGATGCCCTATCTCCCACCCGCGTTCTGAGCATCCTTCTCTAATCCCCCCCCCACATTCTGATGCCCTAGCTCATCCTCTTATCCCCCCCCATGTTTTGATCGATCTAGTGTCCTAGCACCCTAGCTCCGTCCCCCCTCCCCCCCGGTGTTTTGATCCAGTGCCCTCGCTCCCCCCTCCGGCGTTCTGATCAAGTGCCCTAGCTCCCCCCTCTCGTGTTCTGATCCAGTGCCCTAGCTCCCCCCCCCCCCCCCCGCGTTCTAATCATCCTCTTTAGTGCCCTAGCGGAGCTCTTCTCCTCCCCCCAGACGGTCCTCATCAGTGGCAGAGCAGATCCGGCCTTTTCCTCCCCCCCCCAACCGATCCTGATCAGTGCCCTAGCGGAGCTAATCCGGCCTTGTAGCTGAGTGTGGCCTCTCTCTTCCCTGGCCTAGGGCTTTCTCTTCCCCGGCCTCCACAATGGTGGTGTATCCGCGTATCTTCTCTCCGACATCGCCTATTTCCCCTCGAAGGTAAGATCTCTCTCTATGATCTATGAATATGGCATGTTCGTATCTGAAGACAGAGTGTTGGGAGGCCCTAGACCTCCCCGATCTCCGCTGGTTCGCATTGATTTGATCTCTGCATGTAAGTTTAAGGTTGCAGATATCTGATCCTCTTTTAACCCTCGAGTGGCAGGAGGCTTTTGCACCAGGCTTATGATTTAATTATTCATTTGACCCAGCAATTCTGTTTTTGACTCTCATGTGGTATGATAGCTGTAGTGTTGAGGTTCAGTATGCCTAGAGTTAATCATAGTTTACAACTAATTTGCCACTGCAGTGTATTTGTATACTAGATTTCTTCAGATGTGCAATTGAGATTGTTATGTTTTTTTGGGGCTTTTTTTTTCCCTTTCAATCAGATCAATTAGGTTTCATTCAGTTCATGAAGTAGGATAGACTAGCCTTGAGGATACAAGTTGAGTTTGGAAATTCTCTTGGTATAGAAAGACACATTGGTCATAATTCTGTGTAGACTTGTGACCTTTATTTTATCTTAAGATGATTTCTTATGGGCTTGGTAATGAAACTTTTTTATGGCTGATTAAGGCAGCATAACCCTGTCTTCAATTTTCTTTATGGGTGGTTTGGTAATTTGATGTTTTGCATATCTATCCAAGTGTTGATGAACCTTGCCGGATTTCTTGGTTGTTGATGAATGCTTTTCAACATTCATCTAGATATATTTAGTACTTAGATAATTACTTGCTTGCACATTGAGGAATTTATGTGCTTAATGGTGGAATTATGTCTTAATAAGTGCCATTTGGACTCTGCATATTTGTTTTGCTGGTATGGAAGATATATGCCGTCATGCCTGCATCTATCAGCAGGATGATGATGTTGTCACTCAATAATGCTTACGGTGAAGTCTATGCTGCGTAATGTTAGCTCTTTCTTCTTCAGGGAAATTTGTAGGTGAAGTTTATTCCCTGCTTGATGTGATGTCTTAGTTCTTTGTTTCTTCAGGATAACGTTACCCAAATGTTAGACATTTGAGTTTGGGGTCGTTTGGGTGTTGTTACATGCATGCATGCACATCTTTTGGCATGGGAGGAGCAAAATATTACGTTCTTGATCCCATTTTAGGTTTTGTTAATATTATCTGGGTTTTTTTTATTGGATTGATGGGTTTTTAATCATTATGTACTGCATACATCATGTGGAACTTCTGAGTTCTAATTTGGGTGAATACTGGCAATTTTTCTGTTATGCTTAGCTTTTTCTAGATGAAAGGTCATGCTTTGAACCAACTTAATACTGGGTGAATAGTTGATCAGTGAGAGGCATTAGATTGTTCACAGGGTGAGCTATCCTATGTAGTGCTAATTGTTCTGTTTGGAACTGGGATGGGAAGGTATTTCCAATGAAATTCAGTATTAGCAATTATGAATCCGTCTGTTGTTCCGTTAGTGTCTAAGATAAATTTTAAGTTACACCACCGTGTGATGCATAAATATGGTTTCAATGCCCCTAACAAGATCAATGCAAGTCTTTTGACTGTCAGCAAAAATTAAGAACTTTGCTTCTCTTCTTGAGCCTCCTCCACTCCCATGATCTGTTTTACTGGTGCTGCGGATGATGATGGGTCTCCTCCAGTTCCATCAATAGGCTTTTCCTGTGCCTCCTCCTCCTCTTCCTCTAGTGCCTTTTGTTGGGAATTTCGTATGTTATATATGAATCAAATTCATATAACACGCAGCGAAAATAAAAATAAATATGAATTTAATTCCCAAAGCCCAAGATCCTCAGGGAACAGATTCAGTTAACAAGAAATAACACATGATTATTTTAATAGATCATACCTGTGTTCTTTATTGGGGATGATACCCGATGAAGCCGATAAACGATTTACCACTAGCCGTCCACGCGTCCGGCCTCTAATGGTGATCCACGCGAAGATCTTTGGATGATGTCATCTCAGGATTGAATGATAACCTTCTTGCGAGGGGTGCTAGCGCCTCTTTTCTTTTCAATTGATTTTTCCAAATAAAAAAAAAGATTTCTTGATCAAGATCAAATCTTGATCAATCAAGAGAGAGAAAGGTACGTCCTAGAGAGAGAAAGGACGTTTTAGAGAGAGAAAGGAGGTGTTAGGCATCCAAGAGAGAGAAGAGAGGAGTTCAGTGTGTCTCTCGAAGGGGGTATTTCTCTCCCTTTTATACATGAAAAGGAGGTTATGTGGTTCCATAAAAAAAGGGATTTTATCACAACCACCTAACCATTCAACCTTATCAAGTTGATAACAATTATCCTAACAAATTTAGGATATTTGCTATCATGATAATGTTAAGATTACAACCACCAAACCACATCCCTAAAAATTAGGAAATTGGTTATCCCATGAAACCAACGTCGCAACCTTAAATTTGGCTTCATGAGAACACCCCAAATCATGGGGTTCACTCCTCCATGATGTGGAGATGGGTCATGTCCATCACATGGGCATGGATCCATCCTCCATGTGGCACGATCTCAGCCCTCGATTTAATTGGGTTTCCATGAATCAAATCATGCCATCATATGGACCTAATTAAATACCATATTATTAATCTCAATTAATCTAAGCCATCCATCACATGGATCAAGCCTAATTAATGGATTTTATATGTACATCTCATGTACAAAAGGTCTCTCTTTTGAACAAAAAATTCTTTTCTCTATAATGAATCCTATTCATCAATTTCATGTTCTCTCATTAAGATTGAGTCAAATCCAATCCTAATTTATTGGTTATCTGATTTGAATTAAGTCCAACTTAATTTCCATTTTAACTTCATCCAAAATCTTCTTAATGCGTGTGACCCATTAGGTCCCTTGACACGTTGGTAATAATTATGTCCCTAATATTGACCCTAAGGATGACTTGATCAACACCTTGTCCAAGTCAATTCTTTAACAAAATCAACTCTTTGATTAAGTCAAAGAATCCATGATTATAGATCACGAGCGGCCTCTAGCAAAGCATCATGACCACCCAAGTGTTAAGGGTTTGTTGACGTGGTCATCAACACCTGTCCATGAACGGTTACCGTACAATTCAATCCCTTCATCACATATCCCAGATCAATCAGTGGTATGGAATGTGTCAACCATATAATTGATCTTTGTTTACTTGATCTCAGAAAAATTGACTCATATGAATTAGAACTTCGAAACCATTTCGAATTCCAACTCAACCTTGCAAGGATTTAACAGTCAATTTAATCCATCAAGTGGCCGTGGGATATAACCCTTTCTATCAAGGGAGACGAATCCTGTCTTGATCAAACACCACCTTCATGTGCTTCATATCATACCCAATCGACACCATATTTACCATCCGTGGCTAGAGCGACGTTTGCATGTCGTCAAAGCATGATATTCCACATATAAGGTGCAATAAAGATCTCAAGTCAAAGGATCACTCGCACCACCGTCATCAAAGATCAACCATCGACACTATATAGAATATCCATATGGGATCTCTGTGCGGGTCATCCAATGTATCATTACAATAACGAACATCCACACACCATATCCAAGTATCTTCATACTTCAGCTTGCAAGATCAGCTTCACACCACAAGGGTGAAGATATGCAATGTGTGCTAGTCTCAACGGTGTTCGACAGTGTCCAATCCTGTCTACGCATCGACTAGGGAAGTTTAAAAAATCAAACCATAATGTGCAATTTTGGATCTCACAATTTGTAATCTCTATTATAAATTCCATATGCACAGTTCACATTCTTTTGGACTTTATCTCACAGGAAAAATATATCTAATATATATATGAAAAATACCTGGATAGATAAAGAAACCAATAAATTTGATTTGCATTCATAAAGAAATGTGTACAAACTAGCATCTTATCCAATTGGATCTAGGGCACACACTAACAATCTCCTACTTGCACTAGAGCCAATCACCCATGTATCTAATACCAAGTGACTCAGCATAACTATCATGCTTCTGCTGCGGCAGGACTTTAGTGAACGGATTGGCAATATTGTCATTCTGGGGACTCGTTCTATTTTTATATCATTTCGTCCAATGATTTCTCTAATTACATGATATCTTCTAAGTACATGTTTGGATCTCTGATGAGACCTTGGCTCCTTGGCTTGCGCAATAGCTCCATTGTTATCACAATACAAGAATATTGGATTAACAATGCTTGGAACCACTCCAAGTTCAGTGATAAACTTTTTGATCCAAACTGCTTCTTTAGCTGCATCTGATGCTGCAATGTACTCGGCTTCAGTTGTAGAGTCGGCGGTCGTCTCCTGCTTGGAACTCTTCCAGCTGACTGCACCACCATTGAGTGTGAACACATAGCCTGATTGTGATTTATAATCATCTCCATCAGACTGAAAACTAGAATCTGTGTAACCTCGAACTATAAGATTGGGTCCTCCATAAACCAAGAACATATCCTTAGTTCTTCGCAAGTACTTAAGGATATTCTTGACTGCCATCCAATGTTTCTCACCAGGATTTGCTTGATATCTACTCGTGATACTCAAGGCATAAGAAACATCAGGCCTCGTACATAGCATCGCATACATAATGGATCCAATTGCTGATGCGTATGGTATCCTATCCATGTACTCTCTTTCTTCTTAGGTCTTAGGACTCATGTCCTTGGAGAGATGTACACCATGCGACATTGGCAGGAATCCCTTCTTGGATTCCTTCATGCTAAACCGCTTTAGCATCTTCTCTATGTACGTGGATTGGGTCAATCCAAGCAACCTTCTAGATCTATATCTATAGATCTTTATACCAAGTATATAGGCTGCTTCTCCCAAATCCTTCATGGAGAATTTACCTGACAACCAATCCTTCACTTCTTTAAGGAAGGATACATTGTTTCCTATTAATAATATGTCATCAACATATAATATCAAGAAAACAATATCACTCCCACTAACATTCTTGTACACACATGGATCATCCTCGTTTTTGATAAAATCAAACTCTTTGATTGTCACATCAAATCGGATGTTCCAACTTCTAGAGGCTTGCTTAAGTCCATAAATAGACCTTTGTAGCTTGCACATTTTCTTAGGATCTATGGATTCAAAACCCTCTGGTTGTGTCATATACACATCCTCCTCTAAATTTTCATTTAGGAAGGCAGTCTTGACATCCATCTGCCAGATCTCATAGTCAAAATATGCTGCTAGTGCAAGCAAAATCCTTATGGACTTATGCATGGTTACAAGTGAAAAGGTTTCATCAAAGTCAACACCTTGTCTTTGCTTGTAACCTTTTGCAACTAGCCTTGCCTTATAGGTAATCACATTACCATCCATGTCGGTCTTCTTCTTGAAAACCCATTTGCACCCAATGGGTTTTACCCCTTCAGGTGGATCAACCAAGGTCCATACCTGGTTGTCATACATGGAGTCCATCTCAGATTTCATGGCCTCAAGCCATCTCTCAGAGTCAATATTAGACATTGCCTCCTTGTAGTTGGTAGACTCATCATCCTCTATAAGAAATGCATATTTCTTAGGGATGCGAATTGTCCTACAAGATCTACGTGCTGGTGTGTACTTGGAGCCACCTATTGCTTTTCATGCAACGTCTGCCTGAATGTGGGTTGAGTCTCCTGCTCAACTCCCACTATATTCAGCTATGCTCCATTCCATCTAATGGGTCAATATTAATTTGTGATACTTGAGCTTCTCTAAGTTCAATCTTACTCCCACTACCCATTGTGAGAATCTCATTCTCTAGAAATATGGCATGTCTTGAGACAAAAACCTTTTTCTCAAGTGGGTGGTAGAAGTAATATCCTTTTGTTTGTTTTGGATATCCCATAAAATTGCATTTATCAGATCTAGCTTCTAGCTTGTCTGCTTCATTACGCTTCACATAAGCGTAACAGCCCCAAACCCTTAAATGATTAAGGGATGGTTTCTTTCCATACCATATCTCATAGGGAGTGGAGTTGAACGATTTAGATGGAACTCGGTTTAAGGTATATTCGGCAGTTTCTAGCGCATAACCCCAAAATTTTTGGAAGATCTGCAAGGCTCATCATGGAACGTACCATGTCTAAAAGTGTACGATTTCTCCTTTCTGACACACCATTATGCTGTGGTGTACCAGGAGGAGTCCATTGAGGAAG
>UESW01001986.1:261280-291058 GCA_900491605.1 Calamus simplicifolius | reverse complement strand
CCCAATCGAATGAGCCCAAGTATCCATCTTTATGTAACTTCGTTAAACGAGTTTCATTTATATGGCCTAAATGAAATGCCATAGGTATGAATCCCTAAATTATTTGATTTTAATCTTTTTGATTCAATATTGAGAATAGGGGCTTAAAGATTAAGAACATAAATTCCGTTGAACAATTCAGCAGAACCAAAGAACATTTTGTTCCGAAAAATAGAAATACCATTATTTCAATTTCAAAAGAATACCCATTCATTACTAAACATGAAACGATATGATATTCTTTGTTATGTTCGGCACAAAGTAACAATTATTAATTCTATTTCAAGCCCTGTGGGCAAGATAAAAAGCAAATTCCTATAGCTAATGCAGCAACCTTTGCTCCATTTTCCATGCGCAGAATCACTTCATCCTTTCCCAGTCTTCTACTGTTTCTTATCATCTGCATATTAGTACAAATATGAGACCCACAACCGGTATCCAATACCCAAGTGGAATAAGAATAATAGAAGAATACATCTCAATTATGAATGTACCTGATGTTGAAGCATCAGTATGCTTCTTTTCTTTTAGACTTGCCAAATAAGCCTGCAGTTATGCTTCCAGTGCCCATCCTTGTTACAGAAGTGACATTTTCCTTTGGTGCATCCTTCTTGGCTATATTCTTCTTAATGCTTTTGTTCGCTTGGTTGTCTTGGCCTTTTGGGCCTTATTCTTCTTCAGACGCTTCTTCTGAGTGCCTGAAGATTCTACAACCATCAATTGCCCTTTATCTTTTTTGATGCTAGGCTCAGCATTAGTCAGTATTTTGCAAGCTCTGGCAATGTAGCCTCAAGTCTGTTTGTTGAATTCAACACAAAATGCGAATAGCTAGGAGGCAATGACTATAAAACCAAGTCGATACTCAGTTCATGGTCCATTACGAAATCCAATCGCGCTAACTTCTCAATCAAATTGATCATTTTCACACCCACGATGAACCCTCAGTCATTTTGCACTGAAACAGCTCTTTGGAGGTTTGAAACCTCTCATAGTAAGATTGTGCACCAAACAACTCTTGCAGGTGCATCAAAATCTCATGAGCATTTAAATGCTCATGCTGTTTTTGAAGATCTGATGACATAGATGCCAACATCAAACATTGGCCATCTCTTCAGCATCTCTATGCCGATTGTATGCCAGAAGAACTTCATTGAAGCATCCGTAGGTGGGACCTCTGGTGCTGCCTCATCAAGGACATATAGGATTTTCTCAGATCGTAGAACGATCTTGATATTCCTTAGCCAATCAGGAAAATTAGGTCCGGTTAGCTTGTTGGATTTTAGGATACCTCTGAGATTGATGTTCATACTCATGGTGTCTCTAATAACTGAAAAAAAATAGAAGAGTCAATTATTATGAATGCAAATCATCGATTTAATATGGAAATGTTAACATTTTAATTAAATCGATTTCTCCCACTATTTTATCGAGCTCAATAGCCCTCTCTATTAATCTTGAAAAATTATCAAATAATTTTCTAGTGGGCTAGGACCCTCAAATTGACTTACCTTGACCTTGGCTATGCACAACAAATCTTAGTAAGCCAAATTAGGTAGATTTGTATCAATCACATCAAATGTGACTCCTAGATCATTTAGGGGACATTGCCTTGTCAATCACATCTGATGTGATCACCCTAAACATTGCCTCTAGATTAGACTGACCCTGACTATGGCCAATTATGCCAGCTAACCTAGTTAAGTCAACCCATTGTTCCCCAATCAACTCCTCATAGGTTCACTTGATCTTGGCTATGGCACAACAAATCTCATGCCCTAATGATTTTGTATCATGTGAACAATGGAAGGCTAATGACTTAATATTGTGGAGGGATTTAGCGCATTTAGGTCCCATCATGCATGTACAACATTTGTATCATGCTAGGTTACATATCCTATATGTGAATTTTAGATTAATTTCAATTAACCTAAATTTCATAAGATCCAATCTTATGATTGGGACTCCTAATCAAATTAGGATCCTGATCACTATCTAATATGGGAACCCTAATCATGTGACCAAATCAATTGCTACATCCTGATTAACCTTAATTGATCTAATCAATTAAGAGCTTTCCTTAACAATGGCCAATCAGCTGATCAATGGGGTCCTATTTAGCATACCCTTCGATCCCATTGAATGGGTTTTCCCAGGTAGCGAACGGAGCAATTAAAAACCATGATCGCACCTTTCTAGACACCATTGTAGTTAAGCCCAATTGATTTGATCAATTATGGAATCATAGGATCAAACAATGATATGGTTAAATCTAATTTTTCTTAAACCTTATCATCTATTACACATTATGATAAGATAAGATAGTGATCTTAGGGATTTATGATAAGTCAAATATTTTATAAATTTATTTTATATTTGTCTTATCATTATCTGTTATGATAAATTTATTTTCATCACATGAAAATCCTAATTGATCTCTATCATAACATCCCTAACATGATAACATGTCAAAATTTAAAATTTTAATTTTAATTTTGATTATATTATCATGATAATTATTTTAGACTTTAATCACATTATTTATCATGTCAAAATTAAATTCTGAACATGATATGTTAAATTTCAGCCTTTATGATTATGTCATACATAAATCATAATTTTTAATTTTTAACATGATCAAATCTAAATAATTTATGTTATTATCATATAATAAACTTATTAAATATTTAATCTTCATCAATATAATTATTTCAGATTTTAATCATGTTATTTATCATGTCAAAATTAAATTCTAAACATGATATGTTAAATTTCAGCCTTTATATTATGTCACACATAAATCATAATTTTTAATTTTTAACATGATCAAATCTAAATAATTCATGTTTATTATCATATAATAAATATTTAATCTTCATCAATATAATTATTTCAGATTTTAATCATGTTATTTATCATGTCAAAATTAAATTCTAAATGATATGTTAAATTTCAGCCTTTATGATTATGTCATACATAAATCATAATTTTTAATTTTTAACATGATCAAATCTAAATAATTCACATTTATTATCATATAATAAACTTATTAAATATTTAATCTTCATTATATGGTAATATTTATATTTTACATCGCATGTAAAATTTAGATCTATGTTTATAAAAACTAGAACTCAGGTAATCTATCAAATTAACTGAATTTGAAGCCTGAGGAGGCTCTGATACCACAGTTGGAATTTCATATGTTATATGAATTAAATTCATATAACGCAGTGGAAAATAAAAATAAATATAATTTAATTCCCAAAGCCCAAGATCCTCAGGGAACATATTCAGTTAACAAGAAATAACACATGATTATTTTAATAGATCATACCTGTGTTCTTTATTGGGGATGATGCCCGATGAAGCTGGTAAATGATTTACCACTAGCCGTCCATGTGTTCGGCCTCTAATGGTGATCCACGCGAAGATCTTTGGATGATGTCCTCTCAGATTGGATGATAACCTTCTTGCGAGGGGTGCTAGCGCCTCTTTTCTTTTCTATTGATTTTCAATCAAGAATTCTTTTCTATTGATTTTTCAAATCAAAAAAGGATTTCTTGATCAAGATCAAATCTTGATCAATCAAAAGAGAGAAAGGGACGTCCTAGAGAGAGAAAGGATATTTTAGAAAGAGAAGGAGGTGTTAGTCATCCAAGAGAAAGAAGAGGAGTTGGTGTATCTCTCGAAGGGGGTATTTCTCTCCTTTTATACATGAGGTTGTGTGGTTCCATAAAAAAAAGGATTTTATCACAACCACCTAACCATTCAACCTTATCAAGTTGATAACAATTATCCTAACAAATTTAGGATATTTGCTATCATGATAACGTTAAGATTACAACCGCCAAACCACATCCCTAAAATTAGGAAATTGATTATCCCATGAAACCAACGTCTCAACTTGAATTTGGCTTCATGAGAACGCCCCAAATCATGGGGTTCACTCCTCCATGACGTGGAGATGGGTCATGTCCATCACATGGGCATGGATCCATCCTCCACGTGGCATATCTCAGCCCTCGGTTTAATTGGGTTTCCATGAATCAAATCATGCCATCATATGGACCCAATTAAATACCATATTATTAATCTCAATTAATCTAAGCCATCCATCACATGGATCAAGCCTAATTAATGGATTTCATATGTACATCTCATGTACAAAAGGTCTCTCTTTTGAACAAAAAATTCTTTTCTCTATAATGAATCCTATTCATCAATTTCATGTTCTCTCATTAAGATTGAGTCAAACCCAATCCTAATTTATTCGGTTATCTGATTTGAATTAAGTCCAACTCAATTCCCATTTTAACTTCATCCAAAATCTTCTTAATGCGTGTGACCCATTAGGTCCTTGACACGTTGGTAATAATCATGTCCCTAATATTGACCCTAAGGATGACTTGATCAACACCTTGTCCAAGTCAATTCTTTAACCAAATCAACTCTTTGATTAAGTCAAAGAATCCATGATTATAGATCATGAGCGGCCTCTAGCAAAGCATCATGACCACCCAAGTGTTAAGGTTTGTTGACGTGGTCATCAACACCTGTCCATGAACGGTTACCGTACGATTCAATCCCTTCATCACATATCCCAGATCAATCAGTGGTATGGAATGTGTCAACCATATAATTGATTTTGTTTACTTGATCTCAGAAAAATTGACTCATATGAATTAGAACTTCGAAATCATTTCGAATTCCAACTTAACCTTGCAAGGATTTAACAGTCAATTTAATCCATCAAGTGGCCGTGGGATATAACCCTTTCTATCAAGGGAGACGAATCTGTCTTGATCAAACACCACCTTCATATGCTTCATATCATACCCAATCGACACCATATTTGCCATCCGTGGCTAGAGCGACGTTTGCATATCATCAAAGCATGATATTCCACACATAAGGTGCAATGAAGATCTCAAGTCAAAGGATCACTCGCACCACCGTCATCAAAGATCAACCATCGACATTATATAGAATATCCATATGGGATCTCTGTGTGAGTCATCCAATGTATCGTTACAATAACGAACATCCACACACAATATCCAAGTATCTTCATACTTCAGCTTGCAAGATCAGCTGCACCACAAGGGTGAAGATATGCAATGTGTGCTAGTCTCACGGTATTCGACAATGTCCAATCCTGTCTATGCATCGACTAGGGAAGTTTAAAGAATCGAACCATAATGTGCAATTTTGGATCTCACAATTTGTAATCTCTATTACAAATTCTATATGCACAGTTCGCATTCTTTTGGACTTTATCTCACAGGAAAAATATATCTAATATATATATGAAAAATACCTGGATAGATAAAGAAACCAATAAATTTGATTTGCATTCATAAAGAATGTGTACAAACTAGCATCTTATCCAATTGGATATAGGGCACACACTAACACATTCAAGTTTCTAGATTCCTGTTACTGGTAAAAAATTGCATAGAAGAAATTTTTGAAAGATAAACTCTAAATTTTATGTTAAAAAAATTAATCAAAATATGGTTTCATCCCAGTTTCTTCCACATGTTATGGTAAAATCAACAACAACAACTGTTGCTGCTGGCAACAACAACAACAACTACTACAAATAAAACAATTTAAAAATTAAATAGTAAACACTCTAAACTCAACAACAACAATAATAGCAACAACTACAAATAAAACAATTCAAAATTAAATAGTAAACACTCTAAAATCAATAATAACAAATAACACCAACAAAAATAAAAACAACACCAACACCAACACCAACACTACCAACAATAACAACATACGTATCTCCGTTGTGCAATGTCGTTGACCTATTATGGCAGGGGTCCGACACAATGGTGACCAGGCAGTCCTCAAGGACCTTTGTCAACAAACGATCATCATCTGCACAAAGAAACACATACATTCTATTGCCACAAGAATAACAAGCAAGCGCTTATCCAATGTAATTGCCTCAATCATCCAAGAAGGCATTACAACACAGTTATTTAATTCGTTGGCTTGCCAGCTTCAGATTCGGGTACATTATTATTCCCGACTCTTCAGAACTGAATTAGATCTGAGATAATTTATTTTCCTTGATTTTTTGATCTATGATCAAATTTCTTTTTCTAGTTAGAGAAAAGTCAGTTGACAGAATGCTCTTATACATTAATCCATGTAAATCAAATAACAGATAAATATCTTTACAGAAGGTAAAAAGGAAAATATGGAGAGATTTGGGAATTTCACAACATAATCTTTTAGGTAGAATTCCTACATCCTAATCCATTTATTTTTTCACATTGTGCCAAACTTGCGATCCCTATGAATTTGATCCATATCAATTAGCACTTTCTTAGTACTTAGAAAATTAGCTAATCATGTTAGATTGACTTGATTAATCCAAGATCGGCACCTGATGCATCTCGGATCTCATTCGGATCACAAAAAGAAAGAAAGAAAGATCTACTGGAAACAATTTCAGAACATCATCATCCCTATTCTAAAAAGTCATTAACAGATACCAACCAACCGCATCTTATCCTCCAAATTTCTTCCAATCGATTTTAGAGAAAAGGATGGCAAGACCATCAATTCCTTTCCATTCCATTCCATTCATGTATAGAAATTAAAAAAACAAAACTGGAGAGAGGGATGAAGGGGACGGACCGGTGATGAGATTCACGTCACAGGGAACGATGCACTCATCGTAGCCGGTGTCATCGTCGTCATCGCCGGTCTCGGCGGGGAGGCGAGTGCCGTGGCCGCTGTAGTGGAAGAAGAGGAAGTCATCGGGACGTGAGGAGGCGACGAGTTTGGCGATGGCGCGGCGGATGTTGGCTCCCGTGGACTGGGGGTAGGAGTAGTCGGTGTCGATGAGGACGGTGATGTCCTCCTCCGCGAAGGCATAGCGCTCCACCAAGCAGCGGTGCATCCGCCACACGTTATTGATGCACTCCTTTAGCTCCGCCTTCGTCCTCGGGTAGTTGCATCCCACCAGCAAGGCCTTCTTTCCCCATCTCCGAGTCCATCTCAATCCAATCTCCTTCCCTCCCTCTCCCTTGCTCTTCCTTTGTTTTGTTTTGCGTTTTTGTTTTCTTCTTTTTCGCTTGCTTTGGAGGGGTGAGGTTTAAGTCCAAACCTTTGCCTATTATTTTAATAAATCGCATAAGCAAAGGTTCAATATGCTTTTGCCTACGAGTTTAACTAATGTTGTAGGAAAATTTTATTTGACCTGCAGTTTTTGCTCAAAAGCACTCCCCCCCCCCCCCCCCCCCCCTCTCTTCATTTAGCTTTTCTTTTCTTTTATTTTTATTTTTTACTCAGTAGCTCCCAAAATTACTCAGTAGCCTTTTTAAATTTAAAAAATACCTAAACTACCTCTTTCTTCTTCAACCCCCCTCCCAAAAAATTACTCCGTGTCCCCCCTTCCCCTCTTCCAACTGCGCTCCCCCCTCGCTCTTGCTCACGTCTTCATCGACAACGGCTTTTCCGGCAGCTTCACAGTCTTTACAGTAAACTTTTCCTCCCTCCCTCGATCCGCCTCCCTCAACCATCCTCCACCTTTTTTAGCCAAGCTTCGCCTCCCTCCTCGGCGTCCGCATCCCTCCCATGCCTCCGCCCCCTCTCCGCCTCCCTCCCTCACTCCACAATCGACCGAGTCTCTGTTCGGCCTAACATAATAATTTTGTTCGGCCCGCAGGCCGAACATAATTAATTATGTTCGGCCCAGTAGGGCCGAACAAAATAATTAATTCTAATTATTATAATTCTAATAGTATTATAATAAAGTATTTATAATTATAATAGTATTATAAAGAGAGTTATGAAAGAGTTATTAAATTTTTTTAAAATATATATTATTAATGTTTATCTTTTAAAATTTTTTTATCAAATGAGTTTATGTTATTAATATATATTACTAATAAATATACTATATAATATTATTAATATATTATTAAAATAGTTTAGGTTATCGATAAATATTTTGACATAATTTTATCTTGCAATTTAATAATGAATAATGCAATGTTCTAGATATGGATGCTGGTCCTCACGAGTTAGAGTTAGACCCACAGCGTCTGCCAGGAGACGTCATAGAACCCAGGCTGAGCCTGAGGTTTCTGAGGTTCTTGTTGCACCATCGCCCCCAGATGAGACAGCAGACGAGGACATCCAGCTATGGATGTTGATGATGATGGAGCGGATGGGCCTTGTCCAACCGGTCCTGAAGAGAGTTTGTCCTTAGGAGTTTCAAGACACATATTGCAGCTTCCATCTGGAGGCAACAGGTATTTGTTCGTTGTTCTACTGTATTTTATTTAATGTATTATTTCGATGCTATTATATGTGTTATTCATATTATCCATTTATTCACAGGAATGGACACCACTGAATTACATGAACCATGCTGCCAAAGTAGGTGAGTGGCAGTGGTGGGCATCAGGGCAATCGAATAGGAGATTCAGGGATATAGTCAGCAGTTGGGTCTTCTTGAGCTAGTGCATTGCTCTTATCGGTTTTGCCGATAATATTCTTGTCTCGGGCTTCGTAGAGAGATGGCAGCCCGAAACGAACACCTTCCATCTTCCCTTTGGCGAGATGACGATCACGTTGGATGATGTTGCCGCCATATTAGGGATTAGTGTCATGGGTGCCTCAATGTCCTTGTCTTCTGATAGGATGAGTGATCGGGATGCTGAGGACCTACTAGTGCAGCTATTGGATGTATCACAGGATGATGCGCGTCAGGAGGTTCTATCTGTCCGCAATCAGTCTGTGAGGTTAGAGTGGTTGAAGAGTCATTTTCATGATGTATCAGATAGAGATAGCCATCATAGGATAGAGTGTGCAGCGTGAGCGTATTTGCTTTTTTTGTTAGGGTGTATACTTTTTGTCGATAAGAGCGGGACGAGGGTGCCTATAGCTTATCTTGCTCTGCTATGGCATTTAGATAGAGTGAGCACATATGCCTGGGGTACGGGTGCCTTGGCTCATTTATGTCGATAGTTGGGGATTGCATCTAGGCATCCGTTAGACAGATCAGTGGATATATGACGCTTCTTCAGGCATGGATTTATGAGCATTTTCCCTTTCTCACTCCTCACCCAGCCCTGGACTATACTGATGCTAGGCCCCGCGTACACCGATGGACTCCTGGCAGTCCATCCCGTACTACGATGGACCATTTGGTGATTCTACGTGAGTCATTGGACGTATGAGGGCAGATACCATAGGACCATGCACTTGTATATTTCTATAAATTAGTAAAGAATAAATTATTAGTCATTTAAGGATGATTAAGAGCCATTTAATTAATACCTTCACAAAATGGTTGCCATTTACGAACGCCACTGCAATATCTTTGCAGCATAAAGGAGGAAGAGGCACCGATCGTAAAGACATGATCGACTTAATTTAAATATATTGATCCCAATAAGATATACAGAAATATAGGACCAATATATTTATCATGAAAATAAAGTATGTCAAGATCGATAAATACCTCCAGCCATTGCTCCACGGTCTAGATGAGGGTAAGGATCTTCAACACCTTACGGTCTCTCTTAGCAATGATGTAAACTTTCTCGATGAGACCAGGCGCAGGACCCTTTCCGTTTTATATTTCTTATGCCTTATCTGTCCATCATAGAGGGCGCTTTAAACGGATATGGTTGAGGGATTCTTATCTTAATCGTGAATTCAAATTTAAAATTTAAATTCACGTAATCCCTCAATATCGGAATATAAGACCACCTTAATCCACCTTAATCGTATCTAACTGATACGCTTAATGGAGAAAAACCAACATTCTCTCACTTGGTCTGTATATTCTATTACTATAGTAAGAAACAGAATACATGAATCATGACAATAGGTCCTCTTAAAATTGAGTATTATTTACCATGTATCATAATATATTATATTTCCCAAACATAAACTCATATAACTTAATGAATAAACCCCATGTTTATTCTAGGTCCAACTTAATGATGCTCATCACAAATAAATGTGTACACTAAATAACTGAATGTGAAAAAACATCACAACCATAAAAGAGTTTCATTGTACAAGTATTGTCCATGCAACTAAATTATATCATGGGACCAACTCCCATTCATACCACATGATCCTTAAAATTCTTAATTGGCATGCCTTTAGTCAAGGATCAGCTATCATCAATTCAGTGCTAACATGTTCTATGACCACTTTGTTTTCTTCAACATGTTCTCTTATAGCTAAATACTTAATGTCGATGTGTTTACTTCGACTACCACTCTTGTGGTTTTTAGCCAAAAAATATAGCAACTGAATTGTCATAGTACAATTTAATTGGCCCAGCAATAGAATCAACAATTCTAAGCCTTGAGATAAAACTCTTCAATTATACACCATGCGATATAGCCTCAAAACAAGCTTACATAATAGAGGTAGCATTCAGCTATATACCTCGTGACCTTTTAGCATCTTTCAAGTGGTCTAAACCTGGATTACTCTGATATCTCCCCAACATCTCAACTGCAAATGCTATGTCAGGCTTTGTACATACCTGAGCATACATCAAGCTACCAACAGCTGAGGCATATAGAGTTTTTCATTTCCTCCATCTCAAAGTCATTCCTTGGGCACTGACTCAAATTGAATCTATCATCCTTGACTATGGGAGCTATACTCGGTGAACACTTTTTCATCCGAAATCTCTCTAAAATTTTTTTGTTGATATAGGTTTCTTGAGATAGACCTAAAACAGCTCGAAGTCTGTCTCTCTGAATTTTAATACCAACGACATAAGAGGCATCACCCATATCTTTCATATCAAAATTCTCAGAGAGAAATTGTTTCACCTCATGTAACATACCTTTATCATTGGTTGCAAGTAAAATATCGTCTACATATAGGATCAGAAAATAAATTTTGCTCCCACTGACCTTCTGGTATATACATTGATCCATGATATTCTTTACAAATTCAAATGAAAAAATCACATCATGAAATTTTAAGTACCATTGTCGAGAGGCTTATTTCAATCCATATATAACCTCTTAAGCTTTCATACTAATTGCTCATTATCACTAGAGGAAAAACCTTCAGGTTGTTTCATATAAACCTCTTCCTCTAGATCTCCATTGAGAAATGCAGTTTTCACATCCATTTGTTGCAATTCTAATCAAAATGCGCAACAAGTGCCATGATTATGCGGAAGGAATCTTTCTTAGATACATGAGAAAATGTCTCCTTGTAATCAATTCCCTCCCTTTAAGTGAATCCCTTAGCAACGAGTCTTGCCTTATATCGCTCAATGTTGCCTAATGAGTCTTTCTTGGTCTTAAAGACCCATTTACAGCAAACGGCTTTTGCTCCATCAGGCAACTCAACAAGATCCCAGACTCCATTAACTGCCATAGAATTCATCTCATCTTTCATAGCATCATACCATAAATTGGATTCCTTACAATTCTTGATTTGTGAAAATGTTTCAGGATCATTTTCAGCTCCAATGTTATAGTCTAACTCTTGAAGATACACAATATAGTCACTAGAAATTGCTGATTTCTTTTCTCTTGTAGATCTTCATAATGTTGTAACAACCTCCTCTGGCAAAGTTGATTGTTCAACTATCTCTAGTAACTCATGAGAGACTGGATCTACTAGTTCATTATCAGGAAATTGTGAAATTTCAACGGCTGGTTGTATAATGCTTGTTTGGCTGGTTGTATAATGCTTGTTTGATCTTGAGGAGCACTATGAGCGATAATCAGTCTGTCACTTGAAGTGAAAGGTTGAGCATTAGAATGTTCCTTTTCAGGAATCATGCTCTGCAATTGATCACTCCCACTGATCAAGTTATTCTCAAGAAATTTGGCATTTCTTGATTCCACAATCCTAGTTATGTGAAATGGACAGTAAAATATGTTGGGAATTATGTATACAATATATGAATTTAATTCATATAAACATTACGAAATGTATAAAATAAAATTTCCAGATGCCAGGATCCTTAGGAATAGATTCATTAAATCTCAAATAAAATCTAATTTTATTCATACCTGAGTCCTTTATCGATGTAGATGAGGATGAAGCCGATTAATCCTTTGCCACTAGCTGTCCATGTGTCCGACCTCTAACGGTGATCCACACGGAGAAGAAGGGATGAAGACCTCCAAGGTATGAAGATGACACTACAGGAGAGAGAGAGAGGGGTGCTATCACCTCTTGAATCCCTTACAGAAATACAAAAGATATTTTGAAGAAAGATCTAATCTTTTTCTTCACTTTCTTACCTTCCTAGAAGGAACCATATTTATAGGGTGAAAAGGAGACGCTCCAAGGGAGAAGAAGAGACCTCTTTTCATGATAACGTCATGGTAACGTTAAACAAAAGAAACTCTCATTTTCATGATAACATTAATCCAAGGAAACGGAAGAAACTCCCATTCTCATGGTAACATTAATCCAAGTGTCACAATCTCGGCCTTTGAAATTAGGAATTGGTTATCTCATAACTACATGCCCTAATTTGTACGTGTTCATCATCGAACCGTAGAGATTCATCATGCCTCATCCCATGGGCATGATTCCATCTTCACATGGCTGATTAGCCATCCATACCCGAATAATCAGAGCCATCCATCATATAGATCAAGTCATATCTGGGTACCAATTATTTGTTCATCATATGCACAAATAATTTCTCCTTAACATTCCTTCTACTATAATGGATCATATCCATCATTATTATATCTTCTTTAAATTGGGTCTCACCCAATTATTTAATTGATCATCTTATCTGAATTAAATCTAATTTAATTCTTATTTTAATTCATCTAAAATTCTCCTTAATGCGTGTGACCCATTAGGCCCTTTAACATGTTGGCAATAATCATGTCCTAATCATAGACCCTAGGAATGATTGGACAACTCTTTGTCTAAGTCAACAACATGATTATAGATCATGAGAGGCCTTTAGCAAAGCATCATGACCACCCAACTGCCAAAGGTTTGTTGACATGACCATCAACACCTGTCCATGAACTGTTACCGTATGATCAAATCCTTTTGTCACATATCCCAGATCAATCAGTGGTATGGAATGTGTCAACCCTGTAATTGATCTTTGTTTACTTGATCTCAGTAAAAATTGACTCATTTGAATTAGAGCTTTGAAACCATTTCGAATTCCAACTCAACCTTGCAAGAATTTAATAATCAATTTAATCCATCAAGTGGCCATGGGATATAACCCTTTCTATCAAGGGAGACGAATCCTGTCTTGATCAAACATCATCTTCATGTGCTTCATGTCATACCCAACCGACACCATATTTTCCACCCATGGCTAGAGCGACGTTTGGATGCCATCAAAGCATGACATTCAACACATGAGATGCAATGAAGATCTCAAGTCAAAGGATCACTCACATCACCGTCATTTAGAGATTAACCATCGACACTATATAGAATATCCATATGGGATCTCTGTACGGGTCATCCAATGCATCGTTACAATAACGAGCATCCACACACCTATCCAAGTATCTTTATACTTCAGCTTGTGAAATCAGCTGCTCACCTCAAGGGTGAGGATATGCAATGTGTGCTAGTCTCACGGTGTTTGATGGTGTCCAGTCCCATCTACACATCGACTAGGGAAGTTTAAAGAATCGAACCATAACATGCAATTTGGATCTCACAATTTGTAATCTCTATTACAAATTTCATATGCATGGTTCACATTCTTTTGGACTTTATCTCACAGACATATATCAAATATATTATAAAAGATATCTAGATAGATAAAGAAACCATTTTATTTGATTTGTATTCATAGAATGTATATAGCATCCAATCCGATTGGATCTAGGGCATACACTAACAATCTCCCACTTACACTAGAGCCAATCACCCATGTATCTAATACCAAGTGACTCAGTATGATCATCATGCTTCTGCTGCGGCAGGACTTTAGTGAACAGATTGGCAATATTATCTTCCGTGGGGACTCGTTCAATTTTTATATTATTTCTACCAATAATCTCTCTAATTACATGGTATCTCCTGAGTACATGTTTGGACATCTGATGAGACCTTGGCTCCTTAGCTTGTGCATTAGCTCCATTGTTGTCTCAATACAAGTGTACTGGATCAGCAATGCTTTGAACCACATCAAGTTCAGTGATGAACTTTTTGATCCAAACTACTTCATTGGCTGCATCTAATGCTGCAATGTACTCGGACTCGATTGTAGAGTCAATAGTTGTTTTCTGCTTGGAACTCTTCCAGCTGACTACACCACTATTGAGTGTAAAGACATAGCCTGATTGAGATTTATAATCATGTTTATCAGACTGGAAACTAGAATCCGTATAACCCTGAACTATGAGTTCGGGTCCTCCACAAACCAAGAACATATCCTTAGTCCTTCGTAAGTACTTAAGGATATTCTTGACGGCCATCCAATGTTTCTCACCAGGGTTTGTGTGGTATCTACTAGTGATACTCAATGCATAAGAAACATCAGGTCTCGTACATAGCATCGCATACATGATGGATCCGATTGCTGAGGCATATGGAATCCTATTCATGTGCACTCTCTCCATTTGGGTCTTAGGACTCATGTCCTTGTAGATATGTATCCCATGCGATACCGGCAAGAATCCCTTCTTGGATTCCTCCATGCTAAACTGTTTTAGCACTTTATCTATGTATGTTGATTGGGACAATCCAAGCAACCTCCTAAATCTATCTCTATAGATCTTAATACCCAGTATAGGCTGCTTCTCCCAAATCTTTCATGAAGAACTTGCTGGACAACCATTCCTTCACTTCTTGCAGCAAGGATACATTGTTTCCTATCAATAATATGTCATCTACATATAATATCAAGAAAACAATAACACTCCAACTAACCTTCTTGTACACACATGGATCATCCTCATTTTTAATAAAATTAAAGTTTTTGATTGATTCATCAAAATGGATGTTCCATCTTCTAGAGGCTTGCTTAAGTCCATAAATGGACCTTTGCAGCTTGCATACCTTTTGAGAATCAATGGACTCAAAACCCTCAGGTTGTGTCATATACACATCCTCCACTAAATCACCATTTAGGAAGGCGGTCTCGACATCCATTTACCATATCTCATAATCGTAATAGGCTGCAATCGCAAGCAAAATCCTTATGGACTTAAGCATGGCTATGGAAGAAAAGGTTTCATTAAAGTCAACACCTTGCCTTTGCTTGTAACCTTTTGCAACTAGCCTCGCCTTATAGGTAATCACATTACCATCCATGTCTGTCTTCTTCTTGAAGACCCATTTGCATCCAATGGGTTTTATTCCTTCAGGTGGTCAACCAAAGTCCGGTCGGCGACGATCGATCTCGGACTGTCGCGATCGATCCGATCAGCGTCGACTCAACCGTTGTGATCGATTGAAGCCATGATCGATCCCGGTCGACGACGACGATCTCAGACCGTTGTGATCGATCCGATTGGTGATGATCCGATGGTTGTGATCGATCAAGCCAGTAGACCAAGACAGTTTCACGGGCACAGTGTCGCGGCCCTTCCGCTTCACTTCTAGATGGTGCTTGGCTGCTCGTAGTCCCGTTTGGGAAACTTTAAAAGGGTGGGGGGAGCATGAGTCGCGAAGAGAGCGAGAGGAGAGACGCCGAGAGCTCGCCGTGGAGGAGGGCTTCTTTTCCTCGTTCCCCAAAAGCCTAATACTAGGGTTTCTTAGGAAACCGATCCCTCTACCTCCATCTCATCCACGTAAGGGGGCGACGGCGAGCTTTTCCTAGGGTTTCCAGAGAGAGATCTTTCCTGTTGTCGGCATGTTTCGTCTTGTTCGTGTTGCCACTCTTGAGTGATCGATCAGAGCTAAGGATACTAGGGTTTTGGAGTTTGTCTTAGACGCGGTTTCTAAAGGTTTGTTGTCTACCTTTCTAGGGCTTTTTTTACCCCCCGTTTTGGATCGTTTCTTTGTTCTTTTTGGCCCCTGTTTATCTGTTTGGATCGAAGTCTTCTTTAGATGCTAGTCATTTAACTTTCATTCTTCTTGTATCTTATATCGCTCCAGTTCTCATATGATTAGAGTTTAACACACACACACACACACATATATATATATATATTAAAAGAATATTCATATTTTCTTAAATATATTTTTATTTCATAATTCTTTTTAATATTTTTATAAAATTTATTTTTTAATAAATATTGTGATGCAATACTTGCATCGCTAAATAAAAAATTATTTTTATTAATTATTATTTTATTGTGTCACTATTGCATCGCTATTTAACATAATTAATTTTTTAAAAAATATTGTGACGCACAGGTTTGCATCGTAATTTTTTATTTCATAATTATATTTTATAAAAATTAATTTTATTTAAAATAATTGTGACGTAACTAGTGCGTCACTAAATTAAAAATAATTCTCTCTAATTTTTTTGTTATTGCGTCGCTAATGCGTCGCTATTTAACATAATTAATTTTTTAAAAAAATATTGTGACGCATAGGGTGCTTCGCAATTTTTTTATTTCATAATTATATTTTAAAATTTAATTTTATTAAAATAATTATGATGCAGTTAGTGCGTCGCTAAATTAAAAATAATTTTTCTAATTTTCTAGTTTATTGCGTTGCTATTTAACATTTAATTTTTTTTAAAACATTGCGACGCACTGAGTGCATCGCAATATTTTTTTCTATTTATATTTTATAAAAATTAATTTTATTTAAATTATTTGCAACACAATTGGTGCGTTTCTAAATTAAAAATAATTTTTTTTAATTTTCTGGTTTATGCATTGCTAATGCATCGCTATTTAACATAATTTTTTTTTAAAACATTGCGACGCACTGAGTTGCATCGCAATATTTTTTTCCTATATTTATTTTATAAAAAATTAATTTAAAAATATTGTGATGCATTATTTGCATCGCTAAATAAAAAAAATTAATTTTTTTTATTTCTGGTTTATTGAGTCGCTAATGCTGTTGCCCAGATGTAGTAATCCAAGAGGAGGGTGAATTGGGTTATTTAAAAAATTTAATAGCTATGCAGATGAATGTGCTTTCAACCCTAATTTTGATTTGCAGCGATGAAGTGGGGTGCACAGAATATCAACACAAAAACAAGCAATCACAAACACACAGAAGTTTATAGTGGTTCGGTGCCAAACTCAGCACCTACATCCACTCCCCAAAACCTTTGGAATTCTACTATCGTATCACAACGATTACAACCTCTAGTCGAACCAGGCTAGCCCTCTTGTTTATACGGCACAAGGCAGCCAAAAACCCCTAGCCAAACCTAGGCTAGTCCTCTTGTTTCACGGCACAAGAAAGCCAAGAACCCCTAGCCAAACCTAGGCTAGTCCTCTTGTTTAAATGGCACAAGGAAGCCAACAAACTAGGGTTCACTAACCCTTTTACAAGATAATCAGAGTATGTAAAGAAGAAGCTCTTACAAAGAGCAAATATTCAGAATATACTTTACAACTTTTTGAAGCAATAAACTCAGCAATAAATGAACTCGGTTGAAGCAGCTGAAGTCTTGAATGCTTGAAAAGCTTCAATGATTTGTACGACATTTCGGAGCAAGGAATGAGCTTGAATGCACAGGAACCACTCAACAAATATTTAATGAAGGCTCTTTTTCTTGGATTTTTCTCTCTTTGAAATTTCTTTTCAAAAATCGTCGTCAAGGTGTGCTTCTAATCCCATCTATTTATAATCATCTAACAAGAAAATATCCATTAGATACATAAGAAATAAATGGAAATAATAATGGGAAGAAAATATAACCGTTAAACATATTTTTCTTAAGCATTGAATGCAGATCTCCATTTGAGGAAGGATGAGCACTGTAAAATTCAAAAATCAAAAGTTAACTATAGCTTGAAATAGCAATAGAGAGAGAAAAAGAGAAAGAAAAACTCTTTAGGCGGCGGTGGACTTGAAAGAGAGACGCTCCAGGTAGCTGAGAAATAAATGCCATCATCCAAGAGCAAAGTAATAACCTCCAGCTAGCTAATCAAACCAGAGAGAACATAGCAAAAGAACCTTTCTGAGACAACACGTTAGTTAGCTCGGCAGATAACTCGCCAGCTAACTCCATTTGAAATCCAAACGGCTGCAGGAGAGAGATGGATAGCTAGTTAGCTAAATAGCTAACTAAAGAATGGCCAGTTAGCTCACGAGCTAACTAGAAGCAAATATATTATGCTATCCGTCCGCTTAGTTAGCTCTCCAGCTAACTGAGCAAAAAGGCAGCCAGTCAACTGAATAAAGTAGCTAACTCTCTAGCTAACTAGCCAACCGGCAGCTAGCTCTCCAGTTAACTAAAATTTAAATCCATTCGGCTGCAACATTCCCTGTGAAAAATAGTTAGCTAACCGGTTAGCTCCAGGATAAAATAGTTAGCTAAGCAGTTAACTAAAAGAAATGTCGGCTAGCTAGAAGGAGTTACAGTTAACTAACAAGACATCCAACCAGCTAGCTAAAATGGAAGGGTGTTCAGTCGAACCACTGTGACAGGATTTTTAGTTAGCTGAAAGGAATTCCAGCTAGCTAACCAGCTAGCTCACCAGTTAACTAAAATAAAAGGACGTTCGGCCAGGCACCTGAGACAAGTTCCTTAGTTAGCTGAAAGAGCTTCAGCTAGCTAACAAACTAACTCACCAGTTAGCTGAAATAAAGGGACATTCGGCCAGCTTACTGAGACAAGTTCCTTAGTTAGCTGAAAGAGCTTCAGCTAGCTAACAAACTAACTCACCAGTTAGCTGAAATAAAGGGACGTTTGGCCCATACACTATGAAACTTTCCCAGCTAGCTGAAAGTCGTGCCAGTTAGCTAAATAGACTAACAAGCTAACTAACCAGTTAACTCCAAGGCTAATAATCATATTCAAAGCAAATTAAATGAAGTACTTTCTTATCAGTCGATTTTGCATGAAGATACTTACTTGCAAGGTGACCGAACTTCCCTATATCAATCTTAGAATTGCTTAATTTATTTTGTAATCATCAAAATCATCTGGGGTCAACAAATGCATCGCTAGTTGCATTGCAATGTTTTGTTGTCACGGAGGCATCGCAAAGTGGTCGCAATTTAGTGACGCATAATTGCGTCGCTAAATTTGCGTCGCTATTTTAATATTTTCTTGTAGTGTCTATACTTGGTTGTCATACATGGAGTCCATTTCAGACTTCATAGCTTCAAGCCATCTCTTGGAGTTAATGTCACATATTGCTTCCTCGTAATTAGTAGGCTCATCATCTTCTATAAGAAATCCATATCTATCAGGAATATGATGTGTTCTACTAGACCTACGTAGCTGATGTGTACTTGGAGCTACCTGTGGCTCCACCATTTCTGATAGAGGCTCACGTAAATATTGCCTGAATGTGAGTTGAGTCTCCTGCTCAACTCCCACTGCATTTGATATTTGCTCCATGTCATCTAATCGGTCTGTGTCAATTTGTGGTTCTTGAGTTTCACTAATCTCAATATTTCTCCACTGCCATTTCTTAGAAAAATCTCATTCTCTAGGAATATGGCATGCCTTGAGACAAAACATTTTGCTCGAGTGGATGGTAGAAATAGTATCCTTTTGTTTCTTTAAGATATCCCACAAAATTACACTTGTCGGATCTAGCTCCCAGCTTGTCTGACTCATTATGCTTTGCATAAGCGTAGCAACCCCAAATCCTTAGATGACTAAGGGTTGGTTTCTTTCCATACCATATCTCATAAGGAGTGGAACTGACCGACTTAGATGGAACTCGGTTTAGAGTGTATTCGGCTGTGTGTTGGGCATAACCCCAAAACATTTTTGGAAGATTTGCAAGGCTCATCATTGGTCGCACCATATCTAATAATGTGCGATTCTCCTTTCTAATACACCATTATGCTGTGGCATACCAGGAGGAGTCCACTGAGAGAGAATCCCATTCTTTTTCAAATATTCTAAGAACTCATGGCTTAAGTATTCCCCACCTCGATCTGATCGAAGTATCTTAATACTTTTGCCACTTTGTTTTTCTACCTCGGATCTGAATTCTTTGAACTGCTTCAGATTTGTGCTTCATCAGATATACTTAACCATACCTGCTATGGTCATCTATAAATGTGATAAAGTAAGAAAAACCTCCTATTACTTGAAGATTAATGGGACCACATACATCCAAATGTACTAGTCCTAAATATTCGGTTGCTCGCTCACCCCTTTTAATAAAGGATGACTTAGTCATTTTGCCACGTAAGCATGACTCACATTCCTCAAACGATTCCCAATCGAATGAGCCCAAGTAGCCATCCTTATGTAACTTGGTTAAACGTGTTTCATTTACATGGCCTAAATGACAGTGCCATAGGAATGAGTTCTTAGAATTATTTGATTTTAATCTCTTAGTTTCTATATTGAGAATAGGGCATTGTAAATTCAAAACATAAATCCTGCTGAACATTTCAGCAGAACCAAAGAACATTTCATTTTTAAAAATTAAAATTCATTTATTTTCAATTTCAAATGTATATCCATCATTTACAAGATATGAAATGGAAATAATGTTCTTTGTTATGTTTGGAACATAGTAACAGTTATTAAGCTCCATTACAAGCCCAGTAGACAAAGACAAAGAACAAGATCCTATAGCTAAAGCAGTAATCTTTACTCCATTTCCATGCGCAGGATCACTTCATCTTTTTCCAGCTTTCTACTGCTTCTTATCATCTGCATATTAATACAAATATGAGATCTACAACTGGTATCCAATACCCAAGTGGAATAAGAAGTAACAAAAGAAAACATCTCAATCATAAATATACCTGATGTAGAAGCATCTGTATGCTTCTTTTCTTTCAGGCTAGCCAGATAAGCCTTGCAGTTTCGCTTCCAGTGCCCTTCCTTGCCACAGAAGTGACACTTCCCCTTAGCTACTTTGTTTTTCTTAATGCCCTTATTTGGTTTAGTCACCTTGGCCTTTTGGACCTTATTCTTCTTTGGCCGCTTCTTACGAGCTCTAGAAGACTCCATGACCATAGCCTGCCCCTTTTCTTTCTTAATGTTGGGCTCAGCATTTGTCAGTATATTCGCGAGCTCAGGTAGAGATGTCTCTATCTTGTTCATATTGAAATTAAGAACAAACTACGAATAGCTGAGGTAATGACTGTAGAACCAAGTCAATACTTAGTTCATGATCCATCACAAAACCCAAACATGCCAACTTCTCAATCAGATTGATCATTTTTAGTACGTGGGCACCCACTAATGAATCCTCAATCATTTTGCACTGAAATAGCTCTTTAGAAGTTTGAAACCTCTTATATCGAAGCTGTGCACCAAACAACTCTTGCAAGTGTATCAAAATCTCCTGAGCATTCATATGCTCATGCTGTTTCTGAAGATCAAGTGACATCGAGGCCAACATCAAACATGTAGCCATGTCTTCAGCATCTTTATACCGGTTGTATGCCACATGAACCTCAGTCGGAGCATCCGCTGGTGGGACCTCTGGTGCAACCTCATTTAGGACAAAAATAATTTTCTCAGATCGAAGAACGATCCTTACATTCCTTAGTCAATCAGGGAAGTTGAGTCCAGTCAATTTGTTGGATTCTGAAATATTCCTAAGGTTGATGTTTACACTCATGGTTTCTCTGATAACCTACATAAAATTAGAACGAGTTAATTATTATGAATACTAATCACCAACTTAATATGGTAATTCTAGATTTTTAATTAAGTTAGTTTCTCCCACTATTTTATCAAGGTTAGTAGCCCTCTCTATTAATCTTGAGAAATTGGCATTCAATTTCTTAGTGGGCTAGGATCCTCATTTGAATTACCTTGACCTTGGCTTTGACACAACAAATCTCGGTAAGCCAAATTTGGTAGATTATCATCAATCACATCTAATGTGACTCCTAGATCATTTATGGGACATTGCCTTGTCAATCACATCCATATATGATCACCCTAAAGTTTGCCTCTAGATTAGACTGGCCCTGACTTTGGCCAATTATGCCAGCTAATCTAGTTAAGTCAACCCATTGTTCCATAATCAACTCCTCATAAGTACACTCAACCTCGGCTTTGGCACGACAAATCTCATGACCTAATGATTTTGTATCATGTGAACAATGGAAGGCTTATGATTTAATATCCGTGAAGGGATTTAGCGCATATAGGTCCCATCTACATCTACAACATCTGTACTATGCTAGGTTACATATCCTATATGTAGATTTTAGATTAATCTCAATTAACCTTAATTTTATAAGTTCCAATCTATGATTGGGACTCTTAATCAAATTAGGATCCTGATCACTATCTAATTTAGGAACCCTAATTATGTGACCAAATCAATTGCTACCATCCTGATCAACCTTAATTGATTTAATCAATTAAGAGCTTTCGATAACAATGGCTAGATCAACTGATCAATGGGGTCCTATTTAGCATACCCTTCGATCCCATTGAATGGGTTTTCCCAGGCAGCGAATGGAGTAATTAAAAACCATGATCAAACCTTTCTAGACACCAATGTAGTTAAGCCCAATTTATTAGATCAATTATGGGATCATAGGATCAAACAATGACATGGTTAAGTTAAGTTTCCTAAATCTTTATCATCTATTACATTTTATGATAACTTTAGATAGTGATCTAGTTAGGGTATTATGATACGAATTCTTAATTTAAAATTTAAAATTTTCTATCATTTATTACATGTTATGACATGTTTGTTTCACATCCTATGTAAATCTTAATGTCTCTAACAAACCCTAATCATATTCTTGTCATGATAAGATTTTAGATTCAAATATAAGATTTTAAATTCCATATGATTACTTTTAATCACAATCTTATCTTGATCCAAATATCCAAACTAAGTTTTCAATGTTCATTATCATAAGAATATCAAATCTTAATCATATCAATAATCATGTTAAAATTAAATCCTAAACATGATTTCTAGGATTTCAGCATATAGTATCTATCATGCATAAATAATAATTGCTATTTTAACATGACACATATATGATTAAATCTAAATGAATTATTATTTATTATCATATAATAAATCTTTATCTCTGATATCACATATCAAAGTACTCTATTTTAACATGATAATGAACATGCATAAATCTAATCAAATAATAAACATTTTATTATATTTTAGATTTATTATCAGCATATAAAAACTTTTCATGATTTTAAGCATAATCATATTATCAATCATATTGACTCAAGTATCCTATCAGATTAATGAATCTGTAACCTAAGGAGGCTCGGATACCACTGTTGGGAATTATGTATACAAGATATGAATTTAATTCATATAAACATTGTGGAATGTATAAAATAAAATTCCTAGATGCACAGGATCCTTAGGAACATATTCATTAAATCTCAAATAAAATCTAATTTTATTCATACCTGAGTCCTTTATCGATGTAGATGAGGATGAAGCCAGTTAATCCTTTGCCACTAGCCGTCCACGTGTCCGGCCTCTAACGGTGATCCACGCGGAGAAGAAGGGATGAAGACCTCCAAGGTATGAAGATGATACTATAGGAGAGAGAGAGGGGTGCTAGCGCCTCTTGAATCCCCTTACAGAAATACAGAAGATATTTTGAAGAAAGATCTAATCTTTTTCTTCACTTTCTTTACCTTCTAGAAGGAACCATATTTATAGGGTGAAAAGGAGACGTTCCAAGGGAGAAGAAGAGACATCTTTTCATGGTAACATCATGGTAACGTTAAACAGAAGAAACTCTTATTTTCCTGGTAACATCATGGTAACATTAATCCAAGGAAATGAAAAAAAACTCCCATTATCATGGTAACGTTAATCCAAGTGTCACAATCTCAGCCTTTGAAATTAGGAATTGGTTATATCATAACTACATGCCCTAATTTACGTATTCATCATCGAACCGTAGAGATTCATCATGCCTCATCCCATAGGCATGATTCCATCTTCACATGGCTGAGATTGGCCATCCATACCCGAATAATCAGAGCCATCCATCATATGGATCAAGTCATATGGGTATCCAATTATTTGTTCATCATATGCACAAATAATTTCTCTTTAACATTCCTTCTACTATAATGGATCATATCCATTATTATTATATCTTCTTTAAATTAGGTCTCACCCAATTATTTAATTGATCATCTTATCTAAATTAAATCTAATTTAATTCTTATTTTAATTCATCCAAAATTCTTCTTAATGCGTGTGACCCATTAGGCCCTTTAACATGTTGGCAATAATCATGTCCTAATCATAGACCTAGGAATGATTGGACAACTCTTTGTCCAAGTCAACAACATGATTATAGATTGAGAGGCCTCTAGCAAAGCATCATGACCACCCAACTGCCAAAGGTTTGTTGACGTGACCATCAACACCTGTCCATGAACGGTCACCGTATGATCAAATCCTTTCATCACATATCCCAGATCAATCGGTGGTATGGAATGTGTCAACCCTGTAATTGATCTTTGTTTACTTGATCTTAGGAAAAATTGGCTCATTTGAATTAGAGCTTTGAAACCATTTCGAAGTCCAACTCAATCTTGTAAGGATTAATAATCAATTTAATCCATCAAGTGGCAGTGGGATATAACCCTTTCTATCAAGGGAGACGAATCCTGTCTTGATCAAACATCATCTTCATATGCTTCATGTCATACCCAACCGACACCATATTTGCCACCCATGGCTAGAGCGACGTTTGGATGCCGTCAAAGCATGACATTCAACACGTGAGATACAATGAAGATCTCAAGTCAAAGGATCACTCACACCACCGTCATTTAGAGATCAACCATCGACACTATATAGAATATCCATATGGGATCTCTGTATGGGTCATCCAATGTATCGTTACAATAACGAGCATCCACACACCTATCCAAGTATCTTCATACTTCAGCTTATGAAATCAGCTGCTCATCCCAAGGGTGAGGATATGCAATGTGTGCTAGTCTCATGGTGTTCGATGGTGTCCAGTCCCATCTACACATCGACTAGGAAAGTTTAAAGAATCGAACCATAACGTGCAATTTGGATCTCACAATTTGTAATCTCTATTACAAATTCCATATGCATGGTTCACATTCTTTTGGACTTTATCTCACAGACATATATATATATTATAAAAGATATCTGGATAGATAAAGAAACCATTTTATTTGATTTGTATCATAAAATATATAGCATCCGATCCGATTGGATTTAGGGCATACACTAACAAAATCTATATCCCTTCGACCTCTCGGCATATCCAACAAAATACCCACTAATGGTCCTAGGGTCCAGCTTTTTCTCTTGTGGATTGTATACTCTCACTTCACATGGGCATCCCCATATGCGTACATGTCGCAAACTTGGTTTCCAACCTTTAATAACTCAAATGGTGTTTTAGAAACAGCCTTGGTTGGAACCCGATTCAATATGTACACAGCCATCTTGAGAGCTTCCGTCCACAAGGACTTAGGTAGTTTGGAGCTGCTAATCATGCTCCTCACCATGTCCATCAATGTTCGTGTTGGCCTAGATGACAACCCAAGAGGGGGGGGGTGAATTGGGTTCTTTAAAAAAATTTAAACCTTTGAAATATTTGTTTGCTTAGTGTGAGTGAAAGTGAATGCAGATGCAAAAACAAAATACAATCAATAAGATAGAGATAGAGATAGAGATAAAGGAGACACGGCAAACACAAAGATTTTATAGTGGTTCGGTGTATCCAACACCTACGTCCACTCCCAAGATTCACTTGGGTCCACACTATAATCTTCCTTGATTACAGCCGAGTTGTTTTACAAGCTCACAACTCAAACTTGTTGTTTTCCCGGGATCACAACGAACCCAGCCGGTTTTCCGGGCTCACCAGCACAAAAACCCTAACACAAGCTATACCAAGCTTGTACCGAGGTAAGACTACCTCCACTAGTTCAATCCCCCAGATTGAACTAGACACAAACAAAAGAAATATTGTTTTTCAAGTACACAGCTCCTCAATGAGCAAATAATCAAGTAAATAAACAAGGTTTAGAAAAGCCTGATTTGTAGTTGGTTGGCTTTTGAGCTTTTCTTCTTTTCTTCTTCTCCTTGCTGATTGAATCAAGCCTCAGCTCCGATTCTTCACAGTTGAAGCAGTTGAGAAGGATTGAAAAGCAAGAAACTGATCCTCTTTCTCCAATTTGGGAAATCCACCAAAACTTTGATTTGAATGCCTTGGATTCCTCTTGAGCTTTTTGGAGTGGAGTGGATTTGAGCTAGAAGGTTTTCTCTTGAGATTCAGGCTCTCTCTTTTTCGGATTTTTGAATTGGGATTTCTCTATTTCCGTTTTTCTTTTGTTTTTCCGTTCTTCTTTTTGAATGATAGTCTTCCCTTTTTATAGATTTCTTTCAAGCCATTTTTGGAAGAAAACTATCCGTTGGACCTTGTAACAAAATATATCCGTTAGAAATAAAGTAAAATAGAAATATTACCGTTAGAGCTGATCTGGCAATTTGATTTTTCGTTCCAGGTGGGTTGGAGTCGACTCTAACTTTTCTGGAGTCGGCTCTAACTCGAAACACTTTAATCCGTTATTTCTGGAGTCGTCTCTGACTTTTCTGGGGTCGACAAGAAACTTTTCTGGAGTCGACTCTAACAGACCCGGAGTCGACTCTAATCGGGGCCAGAAAAATCAACGTTCTGTTTCTTCTGTGAGAGTCGGCTCTAACAGTCTCGGAGTCGACTCTAACTTCCGTGCCAGATACTGGAGTCGGCTCTGTGATTCTCGGAGTCGACTCTAATGTCTGCAATCTTACCTAGACATTAGATTCGATCCAGAACACGATTTAACTCCTGATTTTGATCATTCAATAGACTTATAATCTGAAAAACTTAATCAAAATCATTAGAGCCTTCAATTGTTATACTCAAATAGTTTTGTTAATCATCAAAATCATCAATTGGGTCAACAATCTCCCCCTTTTTGATGATAACAAAAACTTTGAGTATATGCATTCAAAAAATTCATTCGAACTAAAGATTATAGTCATTTTAAAGCTTAAAACATTTTTAATGAAGGATTTGATGCCAATATTCAAAGTAAACTTTTAAAATTGTGCATGAGTTCAATATAAGCCATCAATTATGAACATTTAAACTAAATGTACAGAAAATTGCAATTGAGCTTGTTGTTAAGCTCCCCCTGCTATATATAAAAATCGAATTTTAATTGAACTGATTAAAATTTCAAGTCTCTTTCTTTTTGCATAAACAATCATTTCTCCCCTTTCTTTCTTTCTTTTTGCATATTCAACCATCTCTCATTAAAATTTCAAGTCTTTCTTTTTTGCATATTCAACCATCTCTCCCCCTTTTTTGTTATCAGCAATAAGGAGAGTATTAGATAAAGAAAGTTATTAGAGAAAAATTGGTTCAATAAGACATAGGGATTCAAGCAGTCAATATTTGAAAATGTGAAATTGCATTTCATAAGTAAGAAACATTACATAAGTTGATTCATGTACATTCCAAATACAAATACAAATATCAAAATCCTAAAGTATCAAAATCATCATGTTTGAATACAATTTTCTTCAAGTGACCTATGATTTCCATTACATCATCTTTTTGAGATTTCTTAAAATTTTCAAGACAAGCTTCAATCTGTGAGACTGCAAGGTCAATGTCCTTCTTCAGTTGACCAGTTGCATGAACATAAGATCCCGAGCCATCAGCAATGCCTTCCATCCTTTCAAAGATTTTGTGAAGTTCAGCACCAAAGGATTCAACAGAATTGCTTATGGAAAAGGAGATCATGTCCAGTCTCGAGTTAAGTTCTTCTTTCAGCTGATTAAAGTCTTCTTTTAATTGATTAATCTCATGAGATCTCTGACTATCATATTCAGCAAGCAAACTCTTAACTGACCAATCTGTTCATCAGAGAATCTCCCAGAAGCAGCAATAGACTGATGTGGAGGAGAGGGAACTGTGCTCGGTCCGGCCTCTGAAGGTCCAGCTGTAGATGGTCCCGCAATAAATGGATCAGGGACTGATGGTCCCGCAGTGGATGGTCCAGGGATATCTTCTACTCTGGCCTCTTCAGCTCTATCTCTCTCAGCTCTTTCTTCTCGTCCTCCTTTCATCCATATACCATTTAACTTCTTGAAGCCCATCCGATGAATAGTAGAAATACTATAATAGTCAGTGTGCCTTAATTTCCTTAGGGGTTCATTCTCCATAATTAGCACACCTTGGCTTCTAAAGATTAATGTAAGAACCATACCATATGGCAGTGTAGATCTTTTCTTTGTAGCAGCCTCTGCCATATATCCAATCATCATGCCAGCTAGGTTGACTGGCCTTCCAGTATTATACAATCCATCAAAAGAATGTCTCGCTCCGAGACGTACTCAAATCTACCAATTTTGGGAATAAAATTCTTCCACAAATGTTGTGTAGTAACCTGAGTTCCAGATTTAATTGATTTGCAAGGATTTCCTCAAACTCGGTTACATCCCTCCCTAACATTCTTGTCAATGCTCCACTTCTATCATCATGTTGATATTCCATAATACCGATTGTGGGCATTTCCAACAATTTCCAAGTATTTCAGCGTTATTACAACTCTTGTTCCTCTTACCATACTGATTAAACCGCCTTCTCCTCTACTTAAACCATTGTAAAACTCTCTCACTAAGGCTGGATAAGTGGGGATATCTAATGAGCAAATCTTTTCCCACCCCATTTCTTTCAAACATCTTCCTATTGTGAAGCCTTCCGACTCAAAGAAATCAAAGTTGACCTTCCTTCCAGTTGTGATAGTCTTACCGGCTAGTTGATCTACTTTGGTGAAGAGGGTGAAGGAGGGGAATCTTCTTGAGTGGCCGAAGAGGAGGATGGCGAGGGTTGCCTCCGAATAGTGCGTCGCCTCGTGGGAACGGACGCTCCACCGACGAAACCGCGCCTCTTGGGTGCCATTGAGAAGATTGGAATGTGTAATCAAAGGCTTTGAGAAGATTGGGGAAGTTGGAAAGGCTTTGGAACTTCTTGGAGAGGTTTTGGGAGACGGATGGAATGATTTGGGGTCGACTCCGCCTTTTTATTTTTGACCTAGTTCGACCTAGAGTCGACTCCCGAAAACTGGGTGTCGGCTCCGAACCAGAAAGTCTGTCAGCGCTCGAATTAGAGTCGGCTCTACAAAAGCCAGAGTCGGCTCTAATTGCTTAGACAGAACATCAAAACCAAGGTGTCGACTCCACAAACTGTTAGAGTCGACTCTAACAGTTTCAGAGATAAAAAATCAAGTTTCAAGGATCTGAAACTATTCAAATTAATCATCAAATTCTAGATAAATGTTCCTTAGCAATTGGGGAAACAATGAATCAAGATCTAGATAGATTTCCTTATTGAATATCGAGATTTTTCAAGAAATTGATGAAATCTAGATAGATGTCCTTAAGAGTTTCAGAAAACTATTCCAAAGGATCACAAACTCCTAATTCTCCTCTAAGATAACAAAATCTCTCTTCACTTAAGGGTTTTGTAAATATATCTGCCAGTTGTTCTTCAGTATTCACATAATCAAGACAAATTTCATTATTGGCAACATGTTCTCTTATAAAGTGATATCTAATTTCAATATGCTTTGTTCTTGAGTGTTGAATTGGATTTTTAGTTAGATTGATTGCACTTGTATTATCACATCTTATAGGTGTCTTATCA
>UESW01001986.1:242487-255737 GCA_900491605.1 Calamus simplicifolius | reverse complement strand
CCGAGTCGGAGGACGGATCCCAGCGGCAACAGATTGGCGCTAGAGGAAGGGTCTCAAGTCCCATTAAAACTTGGAAAGAGGAGATAAGGATCTAAATCCGGAGTAGAACCTCTCTAATGGCCAATCGGAGAAGAGCAACTTCTGAAGCTTAAGATCAGGTCGCTTCCCAGAGGCCTGATCCGACGAGCGGTGTGGCGCCGCAACCACCACCAATTGAAACCCCATCACCGCCTGCCATCCCGGTGACCCAGGACCAGTTTGCTTCGCTGGTCCAACAAGTTCAAACTCTGACCCATCTGGTCCAGGAGCGCCTCACGGCTCCTCCTGCTCCACACTTTCATAAGGAAGCGGCGGTTCCTTCTTCACCGGTGACCTCCTCCTCCAGTCCGCACAAATCCGCGGACCCCCCACACCGACCTAGAGGGGATAAGCCGATCCCCGAGGCGGTCACAACAGAGATCCTTCCAGATCTCAGCGAGCCCGGTCTCTCTCACCGGTGACCTCCCACCATGATTCGACGCCGTCTCTGCGATCTTCTCGCCCAGCTCCTCCTCTGGCTGGCGAAGAGGAGATCCATCGTCAGATCCAGGAAATGCGTCAAGAGCTGGACGCCGCCAAGCAGGCCCATCCACCCCAGCCCAAGGCGGAACAGGGCATCCCTTTCTCTAAGAGGATTATGGAGGAAGTGATTCCCTCCCACGTCAAGTTACCAGCCGTCGAGCCTTACCACGGCTCTTCTGACCCGGACGACCATCTTAGCAGCTTCCGGTCAATAATGATGTTCCACGGAGCATCTGATGTGGTCCTCTGTCGCGCCTTCCCTCCACCCTCACAGGATCCGCCCGAACCTGGTTCAATGCTTTGAAACCAGGTTCTATCGATTCATTTGACGAGCTGAGCCGCCTTTTTATTGGTCAGTTCGTCAGCAGCCGCCGCCACCGACGAAGATCCGACTCCCTCTCCGAAGTTAAGCAGAAAGAGGGGGAGTCCTTGAGGAATTACCTTGGCCGTTTCAATAAGGCCATGTTGGAGGTGGACCACCTTAATCATGAGGTGGCCATGTCTGCCCTGGCGGGGGGAGTCTCAAAGGGAGCGACTTCTACCTAGCTATGGAGGTCAGCTACCCCCCCAGCCTCTCTGATATGATGGCCCTAGCGGACAAGTATGCTAGGGTCGAAGAATCACGGAGAGTTGCCCGCGCTGAGCAGGCAAAGAAGAAGGAGCCCAAAATCCCCGACAGGCACCGTCCCGCCCGGCGACCAAGTACCTCGCCGCCAGAGAGTCCCTCCGCTGCCGCCAAGGAATCGCTCCCGGAGCCCTCCCAGGCGATTCAACCACTACACTCCGTTACCGTGCCCCGGGCGCAAATCCTCATGGAGATAGAGCGCCAGCTTCCCCGGCCAATACCTCTCCGAGGGAACCCGACCCGAAGAGATCCTACCAAGTATTGCCGCTATCATAGGGAGCACGGCCACGACACTGAAGAATGCTGGCAGCTGAAAAACGAAATCGAGAGACTGATCCAGCGGGGGCGACTGAATCATTTCAGAGGCGCCCGAGCCACAACAACAAGGAGGTGACCGCAGCCCGAACTTCAACAACCTCCTCCTCCACCGAATCCGCCCGTGATCGGCCGCATTAACATGATTGAGGAGGCCGGCGGATCGAGCCCCAGGGGCGACAGTGAAGGGTCGGCACCAAAGAAGGCGCGGACGGGCGAACTCTCCTTCTCCGATGATGACCTCCTAGGGATACAGCTCCCCCATGATGACGCACTAGTTGTATCCCTTAATTTGAATAACTATGATGTAAGCCGAATCCTAGTTGATAGTGGAAGTTCGGTAAATGTTTTGTACCTCGGTGTGTTTGCCAGGATGAAATTACTCATGGAAAACCTTCGAGCGTAGATTCCACCTTGATGGGATTCACAGGACGTCGTCGTCCCGGAAGGGGTCTCACCCTGACGGTCCGCGGGAACCTGGCCCCTTGTAACCATTGTCCAGACAGATTTCCAAGTAACCGACCTCAGATCCCCCTACAACGCAATATTCGGCAGGCCCGGTCTAATGTCCCTCAAGGCAGTTGTCTCCATCCCGCATCTATATATGAAGTTTCCCACCGAGCTAGGAGTTGGAGTTGTTCGGGAAGTCAGGCCATGGCTCGTAGTGCTTTGTTACAAGCCTTCAGTCTAGAATGCCAGAAGTTGATGGGCTGGATGCTCGCGAGGACTTCGTCGAACAGCGGGGAGAACCGGCAGAGGAATTGGAGGAGGTACTGCTGGATGAGGCTCGTCCCGACCGAACTATAAAGATCGGGCGCTGCTCAAAGGAGAGTCTCGGCGCGGATTAATCCGGTTCCTCCGAGGCAACGCTGACATCTTCGCCTGGTCCGCCTCCGACATGCCAGGGATCAGCCCCAGGTTCTCGTCCATCATCTCAATGTGGACGAGATGCGCAGGCCCGTCAAGCAGAAAAAGAGGAGCTTCGCCCCAGAGCGACAAAAGGCCATTGAAGAAGAGGTAGACAAACTCATCAAGGCTAATTTCGTCCGGGAGGTAAATTATCCGAGCTGGCTATCAAACTCGTCATGGTGAAGAAGTCGAACGGCAAATGGAGAATCTGCATCGACTTCACCGACCTCAACAAAGCCTGCCCGAAGGACAGCTTCCCCCTCCCTCGGATCGACCAGCTCGTGGATGCCACCTCAGGCCACCAGATGCTGTCATTCATGGACGCCTATTCAGGCTACAATCAGATCCAAATGGCCCCTGAAGATGAAAAGACCGCCTTCATAACCGACCGAGGTACTTACTGTTACCGCGTTATGCCTTTTGGTCTTAAAAATGCAGGTGCCACCTACCAGAGGCTGGTCAACAAAGTATTCAAAGAGCAAATTGGCCGAATATGGAGGTGTACGTAGACGACATGCTGGTCAAAAGCAAGGAGGCATCGCAACATGTCGAGGACCTCACAGAGAGCTTTGCCACGCTGCGCAAGTACGGGATGAGACTCAACCCGACCAAATGTGCCTTCGGTGTTAACTCGGGGAAGTTTCTCGGCTTCATGGTCTCCCAGCGAGGTATCGAAGCCAACCCCCAAAGATTCAGCTCTCCAACAAATGGCGCCCCCGGCATCTGTCAAAGAGGTCCAACGCCTAACCGGAGGATAGCGGCCCTAAACCGCTTCGTGGCGCGGTCGGCCGAAAGATGCCTCCCCTTCTTCAAAACTCTCCGATCGGCCAAAAACTTTTAGTGGACTCCCGAATGCCAAAGGTCATTTCAAGATCTCAAGAAGTACCTTGGCTCGCCCCCACTCCTCAGTAGTCCGGCCCCAGGGGAGACCCTATTCTTGTACCTGGCTGTTTCGGAAGGTGCGGTCTGTTCGGTGCTGATCAAAGAAGAAGGCAAAGTCCAAAAGCGATCTACTATGTCAGCAGGCTACTCCGCGATGCGGAGACAAGGTACAACAGAATTGAAAAGATGGTGTTGGCCTTAATCACCTCAGTTCGGAAGCTGCGGCCATACTTCCAAGCACATTCCGTGAGTTCTAACCGACCAACCCATCAAGGCGGTGGTCCACCGTCCCGAGACATCGGGGAGAATGACCAAATGGGCCGTCGAGCTGAGTGAGCATGACATACATTTCCAGCCTCATCCAGCCATCAAGGCCCAGGTGCTAGCCAACTTCCTCCTCGAGTGTACCATCCCGGAGGACGGTTCTACCCCAGCCTCCCCCGAAGAACCAAAAGCTGGAGCCCGATGGCTCCTCCATGTCGACGGGTCATCTAATGCCTATCGCTCCGGTGCGGGTCTGTTCTTACCAGTCCGGAGGGAATTGCCTTTGAATATGGCGTCCGATTCTCCTTCCCGGCCTCCAACAACGAAGCCGAGTACGAAGCCCTGTTAGCCGCCTCCGAATCGCCTGCAATCTGAAGGTGGGGAAGCTTAATGCCTTCACCGACTCTCAGCTGGTAGCCAGCCATGTACGAGGAGAGTTTGAAACCCGGAACCGAACATGGTTCGGTATCTTAGGAGGTACGGAAACTGCTTCCGCATTTTACCGAATTTGAAATCATTCAGATTCCCAGATCCGAGAACGCCCGCGCCGACCTACTCTCCCGATTGGCGACCGCGGAAACAATGGATGCGAGCAAAAGTTCCACCTGGAGACTTTGGAGAAGCCCAGCATCACGGAAGCCGACCGAATAATGCAAGTTGAGGCCGCTCATCATGGTTCGACCCTATCCTCAAATATCTCAAGAACGGTTGCTTCCGTCCGACCGAAGGGAGGCTAGAAAGCTGAGGCTGCAGGCCGCTCACTACGTGTTGATTGACAACCAGCTTTACAAACGGTCTTTTTCTATGCCGCTGCTCAGATGCCTTCGCCCGTCCGAAGCAGATTATGCTCTGCGCGAAGTACATGAAGGGATTTGCGGCAACCATCTGGGAAGCCGGTCCCTATGCCACAAGGTGCTACGATAAGGCTATTACTGGCCGACCATGCAAAAGGACGCGGATGATCTAGTCCGAGCCTGCGACCCCTGCCAGAGGCACTCGAGCATCCAAAGGCTCCCTTCCGCCGAACTAGTTTCCATATCCTCTGCCTGGCCCTTTGCCAAATGGGGGATGGACATCCTGGCCCATTCCCGCTTGCCACAGGACAGCGAAATTTTTATTCGTCGCCATCGACTATTTCACCAAATGGGTCGAAGCGGAAGCAGTTGCACAAATTACTGAGGCACGGGCCAGAGATTTTGTGTGGAGGTCCATCATCTGCCGATCGGCCTCCCGCATACTATAATCACCGACAACGGTAAGCAGTTTGACAACTCTAAATTTCGCCAATTCTGCGAGGAGCATGGAATCCGTCACCACCTCACCTCAGTCGGGCACCCACAAGCCAACGGAGCGGCCGAAGTGACCAACAGGACCCTCCTTCAGGGAATCAAAGCTCGCCTCTCCAGAGCCCAAGGCAGGTGGGGAGGAGCTGCACCATGTCTTATGGGCCTACCGCACAACCCCAAGAATCCCGACAGGCGAAACCCCATTCCGAATGGCTTTCGGTACAGAGGCCGTTATCCCTGTGGAGGTCGGCCTCCCATCGTTGCGGGTGGAAAGCTACTCAGAGGAAGCTGGCAACAAACAGCTCCGCACCAACCTCGACTTGGTAGAGGAGATCAGAGAGAAGGCCCGATCAGAATGGCCGCTTATCAACAAAGGGTAGCCCGTTATCACGCCTCCAGAGTCAAAGGGAAAGCCTTCCTTCCGGCGACCTTGTCCTCCGAAAGGCCTCTATTTCCAAACCGCTGGAACAAGGGAAGCTGGCGCCGAACTGGGAGGGCCCGTACCAAGTAGCGGAGATCATCGGACCGGGAACCTACAAGCTACAGGATTTGATGGGAAATCCATTCCCCGGACGTGGAATTCGGACAATCTCCGAAAATATTATCAATAGGGTACGTCCTCTCTGAGTTTATTTTCATATGCCTCATTATATCTTCCTGTCAGCACATTTTTCAATGCAAATCATTATGCACTATATTGCCAAAAGTTGCAAAAGAAATAGATGCTGCTTACCCATCCTCGGCACGATCGAGCTACTTGTCTGGACAGGAATTCTCGAACCTTGGCAGGGCCAAGTAAAATATTCTCCGAACCTCGGCTGGGCCGAGCAACAAATTCTCCGAACCTTGGCAGGGCCAAGTAAAATATTCTCCGAACCTCGGCTGGGCCGAGCAACAAATTCTCCGAACCTTGGCAGGGCCAAGTAAAATATTCTCCGAACCTCGGCTGGGCCGAGCAACAAATTCTCCAACCTTGGCAGGGCCAAGTAAAATATTCTCCGAACCTCGGCTGGCCGAGCAACAAATTCTCCGAACCTTGGCGGGCCAAGTAAAATATTCTCCGAACCTCGGCTGGGCCGAGCAACAATTTCTCGAACCTTGGCAGGGCCAAGTAAAATATTCTCCGAACCTCGGCTGGGCCGAGCAACAATTTCTCCGAACCTTGGCAGGGCCAAGTAAAACATTCTCGAACCGTCGGCTGGGCCGAGCAACAAATTCTCGAACCTTGGCAGGACCAAGTAAAACGCTCTCCGAACCTCAGCAAGGCTGAGTAAAAATTCTTCAAGTTAAGACACCGGCTGAAAGCCGAAGTGCGTAGACCCCGATTAAGGCCGAGGGACTTCCAAATAGTCCCCGAAATTTCCTGCCAGTTTAAACAAAGCACGCTGAGCAAGAAACCGTTGACACACAAAAGGAAGGGCCCATTAAGCCCCGCGTAATCGGCCAAAAGCCCCGAGCAGAGCCAAGGAATGCCCCTCTGCTACTAAAATCTTTGGGTAACGCCCTATAACCCATCGATCAAAGCGTCTATTTCGACGCGTGAACTAGTGGAGCCACGCCGACTCCCTAACTATTACGTGAATGACATGTTTAAAAGCAAAAGACTCTTGAAAAAGGGAGGTTATCTGAACAAAGCCTCTTTACATTAATCCAAAAAGAGGGAAGTACACAAAAAGAGAGACAAGAAAAGCAAAAGCACAAAACAAAAGTAACGGAGGCCCTAAGTCAGGGGTCGGAGTCGCTTCCAGACGCCAGCAGATCCTCCAGGCGCTCGGTGAGATCAGCAACCTGCTGGCGAAGCGATTCGACCTCCTCCCTCTGCCGGTCTACCACCCGGCGCAGGGCCTTCGCCTCCCTGGTCGACACGTCCATGTACTCCTCGACGACCCTTACGAGCTGTTGATTGCTCGCGAGGGTCGACGCCAGACCCAGCCCGTCAACAGTGATGGTGGGGCGCCCCCTCTCCGAATACAGCAAACCGTTGAGAGATGCACGCAACTCTTCCGAGGATCGCCCTTGAGAGGCCATGGTCTGACACTATTTCACGACTTGAACCAAGGGATGACTAAGACCACACCCTTCGGTCATATTTATACTCGTCAGGCAGGTATCTCAATCGGTCACGCCATAGCTACCGACCTATGAGAACTTGCCATGTGTCGTCACTTTAATGACTGCAGAATCCGAGGTACCACACCCCATCCCGAGTGAGATCGGTAAGTGTGGACTGACTGATCGGGAATCCCCCCGAACAGAATACCTTCCGGTCTGCCGCCCCCCGTAATAAATACTCCCAGCACTTCCCCAAGCTCCTTTTTCGGGAAGCGGAGGGAAGAGATCCGGCATCTGGCCAATGACTTGTCCCTTCGGGAAGGGTAACGTCATAAATAAAGGAGCGTGACAACATACCGCTCGTTCCGCCCAGGTGCCCCCTCACCAAGCGTCATAGAGACCTTACACTACGGCTCATAATGGCAGCTAAATCATTTCTCCGACCCTGAATCTCCGAACCTTGGCAGGGCCAAGTAAAACCTCTCCGAACCTCGGCTGGCCGAGCTACAAGTTCTCCGAACCTTGGCAGGGCCAAGTAAAACCTCTCGAACCTCGGCTGGGCCGAGCTACAAACTCTCCGAACCTTGGCAGGGCCAAGTAAAACTTCTCCGAACCTCGGCTGGGCCGAGCTACAAATTCTCCGAACCTTGGCAGGGCCAAGTAAAACTTCTCCGAACATCGGCTGGGTCGAGCTACAAGTTCTCTGAGCCTTGGTGAAGCCAAGCGCAAATTTTCTGAACTTCGGCAAAGCCGACCTGCAAAAATACGAGCTCCGACAAGGACGAAGCACAAAATACCAAACTTCGGACCGAAGTAAGGAGCGTATTTGCCGAATGATCCTAAACTGTCGCTTGTAAACCTTGATTAGTTCGGATAGTGCGGGATCTTCGCCTAAAACGAGCGAGGCACCCATGCCCAACAGCAACAATAATCTTGGCAAAGAAGAAATAGAGATTGAGAAACAGAATAAAACTCTCTTTATTGCCGTCAAAACCGGTTACAAATGCCTGAAAGGCTTTACAAGAGCATTGAAATGTATAAAATAAAGACAAATACAAAACTCGGGCAACTGCTCCAAAGCAGACCTGGGCGACCGTGGTGCTCCGGCATCCAACCGCCGAACCAGTTAAGCGTATCCAGTCAGCTCGAGCTGATAATAGCCGGGCGACATGGACCAATCGTTGCGGCCAGCTTCAGTAAATAATGATATCTCGGTGACCCAACCAAGATATTTGGGTGGCCATCCCAGACCACCCAACCGAGGGACCCCCAGGCGAGCAGACAGGGAGCCAGCGGACCCTAGCATCGGAACGCTCTCCAAATCGAGTATGCACCGCCCCCACCTGCCATGGCTCAAGGACAAGGCGTCGGCGGGCGGCACACTTTCACCCCCTCCCCATGTGGTGAAAGATTCCCCGGGCGCAGGAGCCCAGGGATCCAAATCAGGGGAGGAGGAGAAGTTCAAGCGACTCATGGGGAGCCCGCGTGCACTCCCTACCGTGCGTCCCCAAAGGGGAACCACAAAGGTCACACTGGAAGAGTGTATGTGCGCTCCCCATGTGATCTCTGCGCCCTCCATGTGCGCTCTCCATATGATTCGGGACTCATCCCCTAAGGGCGAGTCATCCTTCGGCAGCTCCTTCATCGCCCAACTATCCGGAGGCAAAAAGCTTGCAAGGAAAAGCTCAGTCCTCCCACTCGCAACAATAGAGAAACGAGCATGATGAAAGCTCTAGTGGAAAAGAAACTTTTGGGGATGGCTTAGCACTACCCCACTTTCCCTTTTTATAGGCCAAGAATGGACCAGGAGCAATCGCCAAGGCTGTAAGCCCCGAGATTCGAACACCTGGCCCATATCTCCACGTGGCTTCCCAGGATGAAAGCAGCGCCCTAATGCGCGCCAAGCCCACCGCCTGAGTTATGACATATACGGAGATTTTCTCTTGATCCCGAATCGCGATCATTAAATACAGAGGATCGTCTGCCAACATTACGGAAGCTGGCAGGTTCAGGAGATCGTCCTACAAAATAATGTCCTCCAATGGCAAACGACTGCGTGCGCCGTGTCAATACGACCTGCATGGGAAAAGAGCACCTTCCGAAAGCTCTAGAGCAGCTTTATGTTCCCCACAGCGCCGTATCATCGATTTTGGTAAAATAAAAACCGATTTGCCTGCAAAATGGCAGGGCGCCGACAGAATAACAAATAAGCATGAGGGCTATGCAAACTAAAATGACCCAAGGAAGCGAAAATACTTCGGCAACCGCCCTCATATGTCAGCCCTAGCTGACCTATTTTGCTCGTCGGCCCCAGCCGACCTATTTTGCTTGTCAGCCCTAGCTGACCTATTTTGCTCGTCGGCCCCAGCCGACCTTTTGCTTGTCGGCCCTAGCCGACCTATTTTGCTTGTCGGCCCTAGCTGACCTATCTTGCTCGTCGGCCCTAGCCGACCTATTTTGCCTGTCGGCCCTAGCCGACCTACTTTGCTCGTCGGCCCTAGCCGACCTACTTCGCCCGTCGGCCCAAACCGACCTACCTTACCAATCGGTCTTAACCATCCAGTTTCGTTTCCTGAGTCTTAATTAAGACATGAGCCAAACCAGATCGCCTGCCGGTTCGCCAGTCAAGGCTATCGCCCGCCTTGGGCCAAGCCAATGCATTCCCTCAATCCCGAAACAAAGATGACCAAGGAACATCAACGAGCCGAAAGTCGCTCGCGATTGAGGCAAGACTGGGCGGCAACAGGGCCATACAAAGAAAAACAATTAAATGAAAATAGAGGGTTCATCCATTGAGAAACGTAGGACAGACTTTCAGAAAGCGAAATACAGGATGACCTCTAAGGTCCAGGAGCCACGTCAGTTTTGGGGGAGCTCTCAGTTACATCCGCAGAGGTGTGACTAGGTTCGCCTCTCTCTAATACCTTTGCCCCTCCCAGCAGCAGTTTGCGATCGTCCATCGGAAGCTGTGGGTTCGCTGGGACCCGGGGCAGCACTAGGATCGGTATCGGAGACGTCGACATATTCATCCTCCTCTTCTCCTTCGGACTCACCGTCGTCAGAAGCTTCAGTATCCAGAAAAGAGAGATCCCATTCTGGATGCTCGCTGGATATCTTATCTTTGCATTCTTCCATCCCAAGTTGGAAGGCGTCGACGCCGATAGCATCCTGCTTCCCCTTAAGTATGGCGAGCTGCATCTTAGCCTCAGCAGCCTGCTTCTCAGCCTCCACAACTTGAGCCCGCAGAATGATGTTTTGCTCCTAGACTCGCCGGCCCGCGTCTCGAGTTCCGAGCTCTTGTTGCGGTTGGACACGAGCTCACCTTGGAGAGCCCGAATCTCCAACTCTAACTTCGCCATCTGAAAAAAACCAAAGTCAGTCGGCATCACAAGAGACCAGTAGAAGAAGCTAAAAAGGGGGGGGGGGAAATGAGATCGTACTCCTCCTCTCGTCTGGCCAACCTCTTGGTCAGCTCCTCAGCCTCACCCCTGGCTCTTGTCCTGTCAGCCCCGATCAGCTCAACTCTCTCCTGCAGATTATTGATCCTCGACTGCTTGGCTCCGATTTCCTCCGGGCTTGGGATAACTCGTTGCTCACCCGAGCTATTGTCCCTTGGTGCCATTTAGCGCCCTCCCTCAAGTGAGCAATTTCGCCATCATGCCGCTTCAGCTTCTCCTCCACTTCGCCAAGCATTCTGGCCAGGCGCTTTCTTTCGTCGGCAGCTTTCCTTCCCAGCTGACCCAAGCTTTCACTATGTTCCCGCCGCATCGCCGCCACCTCACGGAATGTTTCGACTCAATTCTAGCCAGCTCCAAGCACGCATTGTCGTTCTTCGCCAGGAGTTCCTGCAACTCCTCCACTCTACGCTTTTGCTTGGACACTTCGGCCAGGGCGACCTGGTGTGCCGCCCTTATCCCCTTCAAACTTTTGTCACTCATATCCATAAGTTCTTCAAACTTCTCAGACACCTTCAATCGTGATTGGAGCTCGGCATTGTCTCTCCTGCCTGAATGCTGGCCCCCGTCGCCAAACTTAAGCGCCAGCATATCGCCCTAAAAAGCAAAACACTCTGCAGGATAAAAAGTGAATGAATGAGAGTTAAGTCAGCCAGAATGTATCCACTACCCAGGAATGGCAACTCACCCGCGAGGCATAGGCCCGAGTCATCCTCATCAGGGTCGTATTGTCGATATCGGGAAGGAGATGGATACTTTCAGCCATGCCTTGCTGACCGAACGCAGCATCAACCAGCTCCAAATCTGCAAACTTGTCCGCCGAAGGATCTGCACCCGGATGCAAGGCTGACCTCATTAAGGGGAAAACGCCTCCTCAACACCAGCGCTCGAACTGCTGGGCTGACCGTCCCCGCCTGAGGGACCAACCTGGGCGACCTCCGTCTGAGAGGCCCCCAACTTCCCAGCCTCTTCTATCAAGGCCTGGCTTGGACTTCTTCGGATAATTCGGCTAGCCCAAGCGCCAGCCTCCCCAAAATCTTTTTCGAGGGAGCTCCCAATGCGGGACTCCCACCTTGCTGCGTCCCCTCTTCCGACGCACCTTTCCCGGTCACCACCATCCACGTCTCCACCACGGACCCCCCGAGGCCTCGGCCCGCCTACCACTTGCGCCTCCCCTGCAGGCTCCGTCGAAGCCTCTATCTGGCCTGCTTCCTGAACTACCACGAGCGACCCGGCTTCACTACTACCGGACTCCCTGCAGAGAGACCAAGAGGGAGCTCTCCCTGAACCTCCTTGGCTGCAGCTGTCCCTTTCCCCTCTCCTGCTGGAGCCGGTGGTGATCCCACGGGGGCGGAAGGCCCCACAGAAACGACCGCCTTCGCCAGATCCGTTGCTGGTTCCTCTTTCATAGGGGACGCGGTCAGACGAACCAACGGAGCCTCGTTGAGCTATCCGATATCTCTAACACGGGAGGACAAGGGATCATGGCTTCTCTCCCCAAACCCTCCTTCGCCCCCGGCGCTCCTATCGTAACCGCTCCGGTGTCCGGCGGGCTTCTTGCGGAGGTATGGGCCCTTTTCTCAGGCCTGCCGCTATCCGCGCCGCTACTCTCCCTGGGCGCTTTCCTCTCTTCCTCTTGGCAAGGCTCGAGTGCCGACCTCTTGGCTGAAAGAATGAAACACGCACGATCAGATCCAAACACATTCATCAGGAAAACACACAACGAAAAAAGGTAACAGGGAGAACTCACCTTGCGGGTCCTGGGAGCTGAGCCCGGTTGCGAAAAGGGCTCCCTCCATAAGGTCATTGGCCGAAAACACTTGGCCATTGCGAAGGATGTCCAAATCCCTCTCCTCCTGCGCTGACAAAATTGGATGTTTCCGCATCCCTAACAAAGTTCCCCCATTTCGAGGGAAGTCGGAACCATGTTCCTCTGCTATAACGAACCGGCTCTTCCATCCCTTGATGGAGGACGCTTATCCACAATAACGTTGAAGGATCTCCGGGGCCCAATGTATGGCCATTCTGATTTCCTCCTAGGTATCAGATGGTAGCAGGAGCAAAAAAGGGAAGAGTGGCGACAATCTGAATTTGGTGGCACATCGAGATGAATCCGATGATGCTCCGCCAACTGTTTGGGGCCACCATCGCCGGGCAGATGTTGTAGTGGGTCATTATCTCCTTCACCAAGGGATGGAGAGGGAAAATGAAAGCCTGCCTTCAAACTGTCTTCATAAATGAAGACCCCGGACTCCAGATCTCGCGAGACCCTATCCCCAGACTCCGGCGCCCGCAGAACGACATCTGAGAGCATGCCATACCATTGGTGAATCCTTCCCAAATCCTCAGCTACAATCTCCGAAACCACATCGTCGGGGCTCATCGCCATCTCGATTGAGAAAAACACCAGGCGGAACGACGAGCGTCGAAAAGGATGAAAGGCCAAACTTTTCAAAAAACAAGACGAGAGGATGCTGCGAACATGCACATATATATATAGTACATCTATCGCCTTGCTTCCCCACTAAGGAAGCCGCCTTGAGAAGACGGGGCATCCCGCCCGAGACATTCGGAACCGCCTCGACAAGCGCCGATCGATCGGATTCGCGACGTGGCGCATTCCCAACCGTCACTTTTGAGAGAGCCTTACCCCCAAAGGCACGATGACCCTGACGCATTAATTAGGGCATCATTGCATGGGCTGTTTAAACCAAAACGTCCCATCCGGAACACGCCGCTTGGACTTATAGTCCTTATGCCCGAACCTACGCTTCGAACTAGGGAGTGGAGGGCATGTGTTGGGGGGTAAAATTCGTTGCATCAATATCCGTGCGAGGCGGCTAAGGCCAACCTCCTCCCTTCGGCCTCCCCGGGCTTCCGTAGCTCGGCCTTCCCGGGCTT